>JAZHYW010062621.1:0-66099 GCA_037355805.1 Ixodes ricinus | reverse complement strand
AGATATTACAAGCGTTTATCGGGTTTATCCTCTGCGGTTGCCGTCCACAGCGTCAAAGAACCGAGAAGACGGTTAAATCAGTTAAACAACAATATTCAAGTCAAGTGATTTATCCTCTGGATTTATCCCATTCCTCCAGAGAACGAACATGACGCGCGATGACGCGCTACCTCGTTGATGACGCGGATGACGCGCGAAAAATCCCACAGTAGATGCGTAGACAGCTAAACAGACCGGAAGTGCACGTTTTGCTTCTGAAAATGACCGATTTTCAAGCCAGTCAAGCTGGACCACGCGCGGGGCGCGCGGCGGCTTTACGACGAGCCAAACAAGTAGCCACATACCAGAACTAAACGAGCCAGCAAAACTCCCGTCTCAAAAAGGCGCTTAAAGGGTCAACTTATTCGAACAGGTTTTTAAAGGGCCAATCGGAAACGGATTTTTCGTGCCGACTTCCGTCATGGTGCATCCAGGGGGGCGAGGCTTGCTGGGCGGCTAGCCTTGCGTACGCTGCATGCATCATCGTCGCCAAGGTCGCAGTTTTCGCGGCGATGTCGCAACTCGCGCGGTCGTACCTAAAGGGGAAAAGGACCGCGACTGTGACAGGCGCGAAGTGATGACCCCCAGCGCCGCATTGTTCCCGATGTTTACGAGGGGATTTCGTCACACGTAGGAAGTTGACGAGTCGCCGACGGACCCTGTACGACGTTGGTGCAGCCGTTGCTAGCATGGAAGTGGTCTACGAGGGCTGGCTGGTCAAGTCACCGCCGGAGAAGAGAATTCGAAGAGCTGTGAGTAATCAAGAGTTGTGTTTTGGTTCTGTGTCGTTGTTTTTGAGTCTTCACTGGTTGTTTCTCGTGTGCTCGCTGTTTGACGGGCAAAGCGAGATGTTATCCTCGTCAAGCTTGTCAACTTCATCAATACCGATCGCTTCGAGGTGAATACTCCCTCTCTGGGACAGGTTTCTTTCGAGCTTGTTTTTGTTTTGCTTTTCTCATGCGCTTTCCTCTCTTCTTTTATTATTTTTTTCTTCCTTCACCTGTTTTGGTCGGCGAGTCGGTTAACGGGTACACCTGTACCGAGGCAGCGTGATTCACGTCGAATTATCGTGGTCGGCGGAGAGGGAACGAGTTACGTCATTTCTGTCTCCAATTTTCGTGCATACGCAACGCGTTACTCAGGTCGATTGTTAACGCTGCATTTGTCTGCTAATGCAGCACGAACTAATAATAAAAGAAACGTATATCGCTGTCTAAATTATTAAGGCACCGCATTGGGAGTGTTTGCACGAGCAGCCGTTTCGTCGAATGTCGTTACATGGACGAGTCGTTTGGTCCCACACATCGTGGTTTCTCTAACTGGCTGTGTAATTCCGTCGCTCCCTGACTTCTTTTCTTTGCGGTGTTTCTAATTTGTTTTTGCTGTCGACAAACGTGCTCGACGATGAAACCGCTGGCAGCGTTTCATCGGCTGAAATAATATATATTTTCATATATAGAGAACGACCCTGGGTGTGCTAGGCTGAGAGGTGGAAACCCTTACGCGATGCGCCTGCTAGCCGGTCACCGTCGATAACGAAATCATTGCCAATCAAACGTCGTTCGACCTAATGCCGCCGTCAACGAAAGGTTTATTGATCAAAACATCATTCGACCAAATGTCAACGTCGACGAAATGGTTGCTGGTGAAATACCATTTGACTAAATGATCGTCGATCAAACTGCGTGCGACGAAATAAAGTTCGCGTTGACATGGTTGTGTTTGACAGATTCCTGCATGCACTGCACATGCCTTTCTTTTTGTAAACAAGACATGGTATTCCAAGGTAAACATAAACAAGTGATGGTGGAACTTCTTGTGGCCGAGATAACTTTGTTTGACCAGCTTCTTGTGTATGTTTCAATCAACAAGGATGAGCAGCGTGTCATAAAGTAGAAAGTTGGGCTAGTTGGTATTGGTTGTACATAGTGAAGAATACACAGCGCAAAAGGACAAAAAGGGAAGAGACACACCGGATAGAACAGAGCGCTGACTCGCTACTAGATATTTAATAGACGAAAAGGAGAAAGAAAAATATTTCGGTCACCATAAATCGCACGTGTAACCTGTGCCATGATATGTGGTTGTTATGGCACGCGCTGGGCCTTCATAGTTAGTTTCAAGAACTCTAACTCTTTGTTGGACAACGAGACAGATGGTGTGCTGATGCAACTTGCTCCTCCACTGTGGATGTAAAAGCTTCCAGCACCTCTCGAGTTGTTTTGTCCCGGTGTTTCCCCATAACTGTGGTGGCTTCAAAGACGGTTTACATAGACACGCTTTACAGTGAAGTGAAAAATTCCCACCCACCGTGGCTCTGAGGGAGTAGTCGTGCTCACGTAGCCTGTCGTTTAGGCAGCGTCCTGTCTGCCCAATGTAGGTGCGGCCGCAGGATAGTGGTATGTTGTAAACAACACCCGTGGCACAAGGAACAAACGGCTTGGCGTGTTTTTTTTGAACATCTGTGTTTTAGACATCCCTCTGCCTTGCGTTGACTCTTGGACAGATCTGGTTCATTTTTTGTGGAGCTGAAAATACCACGGGGACTCCATAGCGGTTTCCAACATTTTTTAGGTTATGGGAAATCTTGTGTAGATACGGTATTACAACTGGTCTCTTTCTTTGCACACTACGTTTTGTATTCTGTATCCCTTTTACTTTCTTAATTATGGTGCTTGCTATATCTGACAGTAGTGCTGATGGATAGCCGGCTTTTTGCAGTCTCGCTGTTTGTAATTTGAAGCTTTCTCCCATAGTGTGGAGGCAAGATTTCTTCAAAGCTGATTGTAGACTAGAAATAGCAATGCCCCTTTTTATGATCTTTGAATGGGCCGAGTTGTAGTCAAGTATGGCCTTCTTCGATCTTGGCTTGTAAGTCCAGCATACATGGTCGCCTTCTAGGCCCAGTGAAATGTCAAGGTACCGAAGCACACTTTCTTTTGGGATCTCGAATGTAAACTTCAGGCCTCCCCCATACGTTTTAAAGACACTCATCACTTGGTCCCTTACCGTGTCCAGTAGTACTCCTCTTTTAAGAATCACTAGAAAGTCGTCTACGTAGCAGAACACCTTACTAACAAAAGTGTCGCCTAACTCGCTCGCGATGGCACTGTCCACTTCACCCAGGTAAATGTCACTTAAGACGGGGGTGTGTCTCTTCCCTTTTTGTCCTTTTGCGCTGTGTATTCTTCACTATGTACGAGCAGCGTGTCCTTTCAGTGTCTTTTTTTCTGCAGAAAATCAGAAAAGGTATGTCGAAAACCCGAACGTAAGAGATTGATATGCGTTTCTGGATCATACAGCGACAAGAAAAAGCACCGCATCTAGTTCTATTTGGCCTCCATGGCGAAAGTTATGTGGCCCTACGTGACGGCCCAGTGGAAACTTGTGTACACGTGAGACATTCAACGAAGTTAGACGCCCACAAATGAACCAAGGCATGTGATTGTTTCGTGTTTTTCGTACACGGGAGGGCATCTGTCATAGCAACATCGCTTCATCAACAGCACGACGTCATCATGAGTGTTTCAGCTGGCCAAAGCGAAACTACGTACGCTACACCTGTCGGACGTAGTTGAAGGATTGTGCCACTCGTGCTCGATCGTGCACAGGAAAAGCGACCGGGTCCCTATCATTTCGTCGAAACTCGTTTTGTGGACAACTTTTCATGGACACACGTTTTATGGACGCACATTTCATCGACATGAATGTTTCGTCAACACAAACGTTTCAATGACACTCATTACGCGAATTGCACACTGTAGGGACATTTCGTAATGCGTGTATCACTGGAGTGTGCTTTAACCCACTCCCCGTCTGTGCTCACACTGCTTTGTGGCGACAGTCTGCGGCAGCTCGTTACAAAAATGTGAACCCCCTGACCGGCCCATAACGACAGTCTTATGCAGCTACAGAAAAAAGCTAATCTGAGCTGTCAATGAATTGATTTGTCGATGAAACTATCTGTCGACGAAACATTGCGTGTCGATGAAACAATTTGTTGATAAAACGTTGTTCGATGAACTGACTGTCACTGCTGCCGTGGCGGTCCTGTGAATGATATTAACGTGAATACAGCTAGATGCGGACGTCAAAAGGCTGTTTTGGATTCTAGAACCCAGGCGATAAGGTAAGAAAACTAGTTTCGCGTCCGACTTGGTACAATCACGTGACACTCGCATGGAGACATATCACATTTGTCCGAGCTGTTCCATTTGGGCACACACAAGTACTGTTGTGTTTGACGACGTGGGCGAGCAATAAATTCAAAAGGATTGCGCCAGTGGTTTCTGTTTCACGTCTTGCTTTGATCATGTCACGAACAGACACTTGATTGCTTGCCGAAAAGAAAACATTCTGGCTCTCAAACTTCAAAATGCACGGGTCTGAAATTGACGTGGATCCAAAACCCAGGTTCGTTTCCATGTGAAAAGATCTCTCTCTTTCTGACATCCTCCGCTAACAAACCCTTAAAATGTACTCCTTTTTTTCGTTTTTTTTTTAGTTCGCGGGCTTTTGTTAGAATTTGTTCAGGACTCACATAAATCGTCTGTTCACAAGCTCGCATGCACACGAAAATTAATGTCAACAGGTAATTCTGCTCTAAGATTTAAAAAAAAAATAATAATGAAAACTTATTTTATGTTTTAAATATCTTATGCAGTACCAAGTTGGTCTGTGTTTTGAAAACCTGCGTTCAGGTTAAAATTAAAAAGTTATATTTGGGCAAATATTAATTAATCTTCCAATCAATCTTTATTTGCATAAGAACTGAAGTGTAATTAATTCAATGAAGTATCTTTGCTGTCCGGAAGGGTTGGATGTGTGCCCCTTTGATGACGCGCGCGTTACAGAGACTGTTCGCGCTCGACGGCCGCGGCTCACTGCATCTTTTATTTTGCGGAGATCTGCCACAGCAAAGTTGCCCAGTCAATTGCAAAGCATTACAGCACTTCAAGAAGCCAGTCGACGAGGGAAACAAAACGAAAGTTTGATTAAATTGCGGAACAGAACAGACATAGCGGTGATGTTGCCCTTTAAAAGCACGCAAACAAAACCCGAACCGGAAATGTTCTCGGCTCCCTGTCATGCGGCCGGAAATGGCCCGGATACCATGTATAGAACAATACAGTTCACCACTAATGACCAGAGCAGTATATAGAGAGAGTTTTGGCAATAGAAGGAGCTGGGGCGGGAGGGTTGAACATGTGTCCGTCGCCAACACCACATATTCCTCGCCCCCCCCCCCCCATGATGATTCTGTGAAGCAAAAACTCCCGAGATCAGCATGAAGGACACACGTACCGCAGCGCAGGTATTTCTTGTTTCTGGATGAAGCTGAAAGTACATGAATGGATAATTGTAAAAGATTATGGAAATAGAAAGTTTCAAAGTGCCTAATGCATTTACTGAGCCGGAAAGGTAACATTGACAAGAAAATGGTTCCTGAAACTTGAGGCGAAACAGCGAACATGGGGTGCACGTTCGAGGTTCGGGTCACAATTCCCATGCACCCGAGTCCACGATCTTCACCGTCCACTCGGTCGTGTTTGTGACTGCGACTGCAATCAAAAGATTGAGTGCAATCTGAATGTCATTGTGACGGCAACTTCACGTGCGTTGCCCTTTCAGTTACAAAGAGTCGCAAACTTTGACTCTAGCGTGCTGAAATGAAATATACTTGAATACAACCTTACTTACAAATTGTGATTAGAGGGTATAAGTTAAGCTCATTGCCCCCGCTATGGGGAATATTCGTGGTTATTGGTTGGTTACAAGAGCTGTCAATCAACGCGCAAAAGGTCATTGAAACAATTTTGGCCAATGACGTGCCTTATTTTCTCCCCATTCTTACCAACTAATCGCCAAACTCTCTACATACACGGCTCTGCTAATGATTTGACTCGCTTCAGGGTTGCTGCCAGATACATAGCGGAACTTTCGGAGGCTGAAGGGGCTTTGCGGCAACAGGAAACAATGTGTCTGCTGATAAGACAAGCGTGGACAAGGCGGAACTGGAGGAAAAAAGGGGATCACAATAGGCTCTTTGTATGTTTACGTCTGAGTGAAATAAGCTTACTTCTTTGTGGGTGCAGTCTGAACTAGACCAGTAGACAGATGAACTTTTTCCATATCTTCACTAATTTCGACGTGTGCTCAAATATTCTTCCTCTTAATCAAGAACAACATAATTTGCTGCGGTTGTTTTGGTTCTGACTCCGGTACGTTCCGTATTCAGTTTATTTTGTTTTAAGCGAAAAAGGAAACGATGCTGCCACTGTTTCTGTTTTAATTTATTCATTTTAATCTGTCAATCTTACGTGACGAGTGTGTTCAGTTGTTCCAAGTTTATGCTGTAGCATAGCAATTCTTAAATTATTTTGCCTATTTTGCTTTTTAGGCATGTTTTAATCAAATAAAAGGGGTGAAAGTCGGCTGAATAATTCGTCTTAAGAATACTAAAAACACGGCAGGGTAAAGGCAATGCTTCCAAGTATTTTTGTGTGTGGAATCTCGTTAATTCAAACTCGCGGATAAATTAAACTTACATGCAGGTTCCGTCCTATCTGTTTCTAGGAAGGAAACTCCCAGTAATTCAAACTTTGCATTATTCAAAGAAAGTTTTAATCCCCTTCAGGTTTAAATTAACGAGGTTCCACTGTACTTTTTGTAATAAGATTGACCAGGTGCCTCATATTTCTCGCCATGCAAGTTTCTGGATTGTGGGATTAGTTCGCCTTGATTGAATGGTGATGCTGAATTATTTGTTGCTTTGTATATCACATGTTTTCCCAAAATATTTTAATCTTCACGAATAGTGAAAGGATAGAACATCTGGGACGGGGAAGAAAACATGAATTCTTTCAATCTTCGTTTTCGATTTTACTTCACTGTAAAGGCACAGTTACTGAGTGAGGAAACGCAATGATGGGACTTTTGTGGAGTGGCGGAGCTTGTGATTCGGTTCTAGCTCTTCAATCTGACTTTTCAGTTGGTATGCAGTGAATGGGGTACCTTTCTTAGTTGTCCCGAACTGTCCACCTCTTTGTATGATGTGCACAAATGCAATAGTAGTAAATGCTTGCTGCGATTATAATCGTTCGCCGAGGCAGACCCAGCCAAGTGGGCCATGCCCGTAATTCTGTACTGCGGACTGTCGCAGGAATTCCTATACACTTCCTCACCAACGAAGGCGATAAGCTCAATGCTCTCGTAGATTTTCGATTACGACGACACGAAGCAGACGAGAAGCGGCCAAGCCGTCGGCTTTCTGGAAGGCTTCAACGGTGGAACGTAGAAGCCTGCAGATGAGTTGATTTGGGTGCCCTTCTGAACGAAGACTATCTTTTGTGTCGCAGAAATGGCGGCGACGCTGGTTTGTGCTGCGGCCGTCCGGGCAGGTGCCCCAGCAGTACATCCTGGAGTACTACACGGACCAGACGTACAGGAAGCTGAAGGGGGCCATTGACCTCGACCAGTGCGAACAGGTGAGCTCCTCGACGCTTTTGAAGGAATAGTTTGGCTGCCGGTACCTTGCATGGACCTCTTTTCCTGTGCTTTTCAAGTACTGTATCCCTTCCATCCTACTCTGTTCCTAGGGGGCACCCTCTGATATCGATTGACCGTCTTTTGCCTTTTCTGGAAAATATAGAGATTTTACACAAACTGTAGCGGACTTTCTTTTTTAGTGCACCTTTTCTAGTGGATTTTAGTTTACTTAGTTTCGCGCAGTATGGCCATCAGGGCTCTTGGCCCATCAAACCCGCACGCAACAACAACGAGCAGTGGATTGCTTTGCACCCGACCGTACGCGCAAGCCGAGTTCTACGGCGAGGGATGTGTGGCCCCTGCCAATTGTGGAAGACAAAGCCGCCTAGCAAAAGCCAAGTGCACACTCTTTGCCCGACGTCACAGGACGGTGCATGTGCGGGTGCACGTGAAGCAGAGCGTTTTCTGCCTGGCACACTGCCGTCACCATGAATGCAGCTGGGAATTCACGACTCCAGCAAAACGGATGGCACCTAGCGGAAAAACACTGATCTGGCCGGAACAGGTCGTTTCGCAATTTCTGCTCGTCTCTTGTGGCTTCCGTGATTACATGTTGTCGGTGGTTTGCGCGATAAAACAGTTTTCCCGGTGACTCTGTCGTAACTGTGGTATCAGCTTGTTCCACGTTGCTCTGCACGCAACCGCGTGAACCAGGCATTCCGCATTTATCCGCATTCATCAGCACCGTGAAAGGACGGTAGGCAGTCCTTTCATCGCTTCCTCGAAGAAAGTCGAGCCTCTGGAAGCTCGCTTACGCCAGCAGATCACCGCAGGTTCGAAACAGTGAGGGTAAAAAGTGGGGCAAACCATTTTGAACGCAATGCTTGCTCGCTGATGCCCCAGCGTTGTGCGTTGAGCTGGCACATGGCACAGCACTACCTGTATTAGACCGCCATGGTTGCCGGATTTCGGCATCCCCTATAGGTCGCTGTGATCGCAAATAGACCCTTTCTACGCGGGCGCCTGCCGTCTGAAATCACGGAACTTCCAGCACGCGGGAAAAACATCATTTGGCTCATGCCACACCACTGGGAGAAGATCGCATTTTAATTGCAACCGTCTATCATTCTTGTTTTGCCTTTTCTATATTCTTTTACTCGTTCCAAGTTGTAATGCCTTGCTTTTTTCTTTTTTTTATTGCGCATATTGGATTTGTTTGTTACGTGGCTGGGGACAAGGGTAAACAAAACAGGTCTATAACAGCTATCACTGTAAAAACCCTATCGAGCGATGTTACACTTTCATTGCAGAATTCCCAGGCCAAATTACCTTCTTAATGTCAACTACTTTTTTTCTTTTGCGCAGGTTGACGCTGGGCTTGAGGTGGACACCAAGTCCAAGTTTGTCTTCGACATCAAGACGACCAAGCGCACCTACTACCTGGTGGCCGAGACGGAGGACATCATGAACAAGTGGGTGGACTGCATCTGCAAGGTTTGCGGGCTGAGGCAGCAGCCAGAGGAAGGTGAGCGCCCCCTGCTGGTAGAACTGGTCGAGACGACCGTGCCGATGCGTCGTGTGCTAGCTTCGCGTCATCTGGTAAAGTTGTGCGACTCGTCAAGAGATTGAATACCTTCGATTCATCTGCACACGTGTATCCAGCTTTGAGGAAATTACTGCAGATGACCCTGCATTATACGTTTTTCGCGGCGATAGCTATTATTGACGAGGTTTCGCAGCAGATCTCGCGTGTGTATCGGGTGCATTGTGGCTCTTTAAGTTTGGCAAGAAAATTTCTCTGCTAAATTTAATGGGGAATCATAGTGTTGTGACTAGTGTCAGCGTAACACCCCATCTTGTGACGTCGCAGTTTTCCCCGAATTTAGAGGAAATCTTTTCCGCTAAATTCGGTGGGGGAATTTCTGCACTAAATTTAGTGCCGTGTGACCGCATGGTGTCTTGCGATGACGCAGGGTCACGTGATGTCACGGGATCATGGGACGTCAATGTTGCACAATCTACGTCCGAGCAGGACATAAGTTCGCTAAATTTAAACACTGCAGTGTAACTGTCTGCAGTACTGTGCAGCATCTTGGCTGTTGCCAGTTGGTTTGCAGGACAGAACAAGGAACCAGATTTTTTTGTTTCCTTGGTCTATTAGTGCGATCTTAATTTCAGAGGGGGCCAGAATATGACAACTCTGGGGAAATATGCTAGCCTCACAATGGTATATTGAACACGAGGTGAGCGATGAAAAGTACTAGGTACATCATTTTGATCTCTTGGCCTCACTTTAGAACACTTATCATTGAGAGTTTTTGTGCATGCCAGATAGCTGAGGTAGTGTACTTTAGTAGCTCTAAAAGGTGTGCACATTTTAGTTTTTATGCTATGGCAGAGATAACACTTGTATTTTACTAGTTGCAAATGCAGGTTTTGCTCACCAGAAGGAACGTGTGCAACAAACTGTCACTCCACCAGAGGTTTTTGGCTGTCTGTTGCCGGACTGTGCCAAGAAAAGAGATACCCTTTCTGAGCAAAACTTGTAGCATCATTGCATTCCCATACAAAGGACCATTGCTGAGTTTTTCCTGCCTGTGTTCGAGACATTCTTCGATAACGAGAGCAGTCTAACCATGAGCAAATGGAAAAGCAGCATTCGCAACCGACGGCACTCCCGACTCTACACTTTGCTGCTTTATGTGTCAAAACGCAGCCGAAGGGCCGAACATATGCAACCAGAAACACTCAAACTAAAAGCACAAATCACTAGAGGTGTGCGAATATCAAAATCTTTCACGAATCGAATCGAATAATAAAGGTTGCGAATCGAATTGAATTGAATATTTTCGAATACAAATAGTAGTTTCGAATAAGAACATTTTTAATACAAATATTTTCTATTTGTTGTGAATTAAAGGAAACACTGCTTTTTGAGGCAAAAATATACTAAGAAAACATTTTTTTTTTAAATTGTGGTCTTTGAAGATTGACATGCACTTATCGTTTTGTCCTGAGCGATTTTCATTAAATAAGTCTCTTATCTTGAAATATTCTCTTGGAAACGAAGCAGAAATGGGTCAGTGGATGTTTTTTTATATTATTTCTGAGTGAACTGTCTACACCCTTTACTCACTGATATGTGTTTATTTTCTTATTTCATTTTGTCTTAATCCTTCCCATAAACTTTGCAAATTAAATTTTCAATACTAACAAACCTAATTAGGTTACATCAGAACCAAGTACATATTTGTAGTCAGATTGTAATGGCAGATAAGCTATGTAAGTTTAATCTGCATTGAATCACAAGTTATATAAAAACAAAAAGCTCTAGGAGCAGTGTTGCCTTTTAAACAAGAATGCGCAATCAAAACACAACTGGAAATTTTTTTTTCAACAAACATTTATGAAAATGTTAGTTTTATTGCAATAAGAAAAGTGTCACACATTTGACCGCTAGAAAACAGATGAAATAAAAGATCAGTCAGTGAAACACTATTCAAGGAGTGAAGTGCAGAACGTAAATGAAGGTATACACAAGTGGAGGCGGGTTCGGCAAGCCACAACGCAGTCGGAGATCGCGTCGATCGCGTCGCGGACGTACGCAACTATGTGAACGTAAACGAAAGTGCACAAGCGGTAGCGGGTCGGCAGGCCACAGCAGAGTTGGAGATCGTGCTGGGGGGATCGGTGACCGAGCGGGCTAGCGCACACCAGCTCGAAGCACGTGGAGCGACAGCTCGCACTGCAGAGCCCAGGGATCCTGGGCTCAATCCCCACCCCTGCCCGTTTCGATCTGGATGAGCATCGTGCCGGCGTCCGGTCGTGTCACTACTGCTTGGTGCACGTTAAAGACCCCACGCTAGCGGTTGTACCAGTTGTACTGCAATGGCTAAATTTCTGATCCACAGCTAGGAAACTCGTCGCCCGTTGAGGTAGACCAAGTTCTAGGCTGTATGAACGTACGTACACACAACCTAATTCGTTTTTGGAGATGATCGTACAGTGCGCCGCACAGACAGCCCTGACTTTGCGCCATCTCTTTCCGTGTGCAAGATATCTGCCGATAGAGGGCGACACAAAAAGAAATAAATTAAAAATACATCTTTTTTCCGGAGGGAGCAAGTTTTATTTTTATCAGTGAAAACGGGTAGAAATAAATAACAAAAGGAATACCGGCAAACTGATGAACCGGAAAATCAAGCGGAAAATAACACGAGCCAGATATCGCCGATAGCCGAGGTAAGCTCGTAAATCCATATCCGAATCCATAACAGTGAGAGTGGTCCGTCGCGTTTGTGCTTCGACGATGCATGTGCCGTTGCAAACTTCATCAAACCTATCGCAGCGTTTGCGTCACGACCACTTCGCCAACTCCGGAATCCAGACACTCAATGGCAAGCAGAGGACGAGATCTCGCTACCTGCAAATAACTTTCCAGTGCATCATACAAGGAAAGAAACTTAGGTTGGCTATTTGGGTTTGCCAAGCTCGAAACCATATTGCGCAGTCCAAAATCAGAGAGGGAACTCTACCGCGAGTTGACACTAATCGGCGAGTTCCAGCGTTATTCAGTATTTTTCGAAGTATTCGAAAAACTCGGAATACTTCGAACAGCGAAAGTTTGAAGCGAATCGAATCGAATAGCAAGCATTATTCGCGAAGTATTCGAAGTTTCGAATATTTGCACACCCCTACAAATCACTGGACCTGCCTGTACATGGTTGGTTTAGCAAAGATAGAACACATGCAGAAACATGACGAACACCATAAAGTTGCACTTTTGATGCTGTTTGATTGGTCCCATTGACTTGTAGAGTCAGTGTGCCAGGACTCGGGGAAAGAACGAAATATAGTGCAGAATTTCCCTTACTAGCAGTCATGTAAAAACAAACCATTCAAGGGTAAAGCGACATGCTTTTCACCCCTCCCTTGTCCATATGGCCATTTGAAATGGTCATTTAAAAAGCGATCAATTTGGTACGACCCTAACCTAAGGCTGTTGGCAACACTGATTTGGTGTTGCAGAATGTGAATGTATGCAAAAATATCTTTTTGTTTGCTTTTTTTTTGTTTCTGCAGCTGTGACGGCTTTGGAAGCTGCAGATCCTCCCGTTCCTGAACCGAATGTCTCCTCAGAGATACCAGACCAACCACGGCCAGCGTCCAAAGTGGTGACCGAAACTCCACAGCCTCCCGAACCACATCCGCTGTTGGAGCCCCTCCTGGATCGGAGTAGTCCGAAAGAGCGACTCGAATCCCTACATCCCGATCAGCGAGTGCATCACGGGAAAGCCTGTGTCGAACGGAGCGCCTCCGACTCCAAACAGCCGCGCGTCTGCGACTAGGGGTTCCAGACTTGCCGACTTCTACGACGTTCCACGCTGCGGCACCGGTCGGACCTCTCCGGACCCGATCATGGACGCCATGTGCCGCGTTCCGCGACCACCGGACCGACCGATGCGCGATGCAACTGGAGGATCGGTCCGACTAGATGCCGTTCCGCCGCCGACGGTCAATTGGAGCACATACCCGAAGGACTCGTCTGCTCTTGGAGCCAACGGACAAGCGCAAGACTACGATCCGGTGCCTCCGCTGCGGCCCACGAGCAGCGGAAGCCACACAGATCCGACGGCGGCTGCGCCGGCGTGTACAACGGAGACACCCTCGGACGCGCCGGACTCCACGATCCGCAAGGCGGGGCTGGCAGGGATCGCTCCACCACGACCCCCGAAGGCCTGGAACGGCGCAGAAGAAGGTTACGACCGCGTTCCGCCGGCGAGACCGACTTCCGTGGACGCGGACGTCACAGAGACGGACGGTATCCCGCCGAGGCCGCCCAAGCCGGCCAACATCCGCGTGCGGCCGTCGACGGGTGGTTATGACGCCTACGACGTTCCTCCGTCGCTCCAGCGGTCGTCGCAGGACGCGTACGGCGTGCCACCTCCGCCGCAGGTGCGGCCAGCCTCGCCACGATGGGTACAGCGTTCCGCCGTGCCCCCAGCCAGTGCTGCGGAATGACGGGTACGACGTGCCCAATCCCGCGTCCGCAGCGCGCGCACGTCGTGCGGCGCGTACGGCGTGCCAAGGCCCTCTGCGGAGGCGCCTTCGCCTTCGGCGAGGGTCGCGCCGGCGCTCCCGCATCCACCGCGGAACTCTCTCGACGAGGCGTACGACTTCCCCAGGTCGGCGGCAAGTCCGGACGTGCTCGTGCCGCTATCCGCGACAGGGCAGCGCCCACGGATGCATCAGTACTGTAATGCACCGGTAGGAATGTTCAGCAGCCGGGACAACATCTTCAACTACGAGTATCGGCCGTCGTTGATGGATGCGGTGCAGCGAGACGATGTGGACGCGCTGATGCAGCAGCCATCGTCGGCGCCGTACGCCAACATCTCCACAAGTCCGAGCACGCCCAACTTGACGGCGGTGCCGCTGGCGATCAACCGGGGCCTGAAGCCACGCAAGGCGTCTTCGGATAACTCAACTTGTGAGTTTTGTTTACATTTTATTTATTTATTTATTAGAGCAGGGGTTCTCAAGCTTTTTCGTCCCAGGGAACCCCAGCAAGCATCAAGAAATCCCAAGCACCCCCCCCTCCCTCCCTCCCTGTTGTTAACCGATAAATACTGGTCAATAAAGGCATTTAGATAGTGAACAAGAGTTAATCGCACTGACAGAATAAGACCGAATGGAGGACTACAGACAGAATGAGAAGGCAGAGGGGTTAACCTGGGGCACAGTGTAAGATATATATACATGTTAGTGCAAAGGGTGAGGCTGTGGAAGGTTAAACTGGGGGGGGGGGGGGGCACTGCAATTTGGGTGCTCGCGGAACCCATGAGACCAGCTTGCAGATCCCCTGTGTTCTGAGGAACCCAGTTTGAGAACCCCTGTATTAGAGAATACCACCGGCTCCACTCGAAAAGCTATTGTAGAAGTGGCCTAAAAAAATTTTAAGAAAAGAAATCCAGTGATGTATCAATGGAAAAAAAATCAAGCTTCAATAGATCTCTCGCTGTATTACTTGAGCACCAGGGAGCATGCTGCAAATGTCTATTCACACGTGCTGCACTTGCTGGTGGGTGCAGCAATAAATTTTCGAAGGCGGCAATCTAAAAAACGAAACCTTGCTCACGCATTCGTCAACGTTTCATTTTTGGTAAATTAGTTCACGGGACCTTTTATGCAAGCAAGTCGAGAATGTACAGAGCGCATACCTATGTTCCCAGCATTTTCGTCGGTGCTAAGGGGTAATTTGGCAGGTGGTCTATTGCTGTGTTCTACTTCTTTCTGTGCTACCCGTCTGCACCCCCTTTGAGCGGACGTGGGAAAGGATACATATTTTCCGTCACCATCACAATTTACTAGGAAAGCAGTACATAGACCAGCTTAGTGCTCTAAAAGAGACTTGTTAAAGAAGCCTCTTAGGTGTGCCCTTAAGGATGGACGAAGTCTAGAACTGGCGTGCAGTCTACTCATGGTTTGCTACCACCCTGTGCAGCGCTGCCCGTCTTTCCCCTGGCTCCACCTCCAGTGACCAGGAACTGCAATCAAACCCACACCTCTTTCACACGTCCAAGGTAATAACAGCTTACTTCAGTCCTCTCTCTCTTTCATTTGTTATTTTTCTGAATTTAAGACCCTTTAACGTTTGCTCGTTTTCGGAAAAACAGGAATTGCATTTTATAGGCTCGCGCGCCGATTGCTTGAGAGTGCAGATCTTATGCAAAATCGCTTTGATAAATTGATAATTTTTTTTTTTTTTTTTTTTAAGAGCAATTTTCAATTAGAGGAATGTGTAGAGTTCTTGCAATTACTGAGTTTCTTTTTCTTTTTTTTTTACTTTTTCTTTTTTAAAGTTTTTACCTGAATAGAGTTAATCCCCAAAAATTTCCCCTAGAAAGAATGCACCACATTAACGAGTCGAGCAACTAATTCACACACTTGGATCATAGAGTTCTGCAGTTCGATATTGGACATAATGGTGACAATGGCGATGCTATGACTGGTAAATAAAATGGCTAAGCTCGCGGAAAACAAGCTTAAAGCTATGTAATCGTAAAAAAGAAGTTAACTGCAGTTGACGGACGTCGGTGCAAGTTTGATGCTTGCAGTCTCGATTCAGTTAGACATAAGTTACTGGGTTAACTCGAGCAGCTTGTATCGTACATTACTTGTAGCTTCGACTAGCTTGGTGGGGGATCAATGGCCGAGTGGGTTATTGCACCACAGTTCGGAGTGCGTGGAGCGAAAGCTCACTCTACAGAACCCAAGGATCCTGGGTTCAATCCCCACGTCTGCCCATTTCGATCTGGACGAGCACCGTACCGGTGTGCGTCATGTACCACTACTGCGTGGTGCACGTCAAAGACCCCAGGCTAGCGTTGTACCGCTCTGGCTAAATTGCTCAATCTACGGCTGAGACACCAGACGCCCATTGGGGCCGACTAAGTTTCGGCTGTCTAAACATACGGACAGCACAATTACTAGCTCGGTCAAACTGCTGCCCGACTTGGTTGGTAGCGCCGTGCATCGTTCTGGACAATCTGTGTTTCAGGTTTGTTTTAGTATTGGTTTATTGAATAATTGGTTTGCTGTATTTCAGACACAGGAGCAAGGGGGACCTGTTGGCTCCTGAAGAAGACAGTTGGTCGAATGCCAGCAGCAGCCGACGGAATTCCACCAACGAGGACCCGGTGAGAACCTTGTTCTTGCTTGCGGCGTTGCCGTAAGATCGTGGGAGATGCCCCACCTCCAAGAGATAACCTACCCCTTATTTTCAAACAATTTGCTTCTCTTTTTTTTTTTTTTTTTCGGAAGCGCCAAAAGATAGTTTATTTCTAGGGGTGTGCGAATACCGAATAGTAGTTTTCGAATCGAATACCGAATCGAATCAAGAAAAAAAAGCTCGAATATCGAATAGTGATTTTATTTGTAGGAATATTTCAAAGTGTGCTGCAAATGAGATTATTATATGTGCAGAGTATGCGCCTGGTGCAGAATATGTATCTTGTGCGGAACAAAAGCTAAAATGTAAAAAAGTTCTGGTGAAAAAAAAAAGCAGTTGCTGTTGGACGTTGTGCACTAAAGATCTAATTTTATGGCGCAAACATAATCTATCTACCCTAAACGTCACAAAAAAGCCAAAGTTACAGCCACGCGTGCCTTTGTTTTTTTTTTTGCTAAAAACAACCTAACATTGCAATTTTTTTTAGAATATTTGTATATCTCAGAAAAGGGGCATTTTGCAATATTTGGTCTCCATTCTAAGAGGAAAAAAAGGCACCCGGGATTTTATTTCACATAAATAAACAGATAGGTGTCAAATCTGAGTAAACGGGCTTAAACAATATAATCCGAAGTAAGAAAACAAAACGTGGTTAGGTGGCGCAAGTCACCACCAAACTGCCGCTATCATCCATTTCTTTGTCTATCGATCCTGCTTTAGAGTGCCTAGATTTAAAAGAGGGAGCAAGCGAAACTGAAACCACGGAGACGGCTCCTGCGCAGATTGGTCCTTAGCGCGCGTGTGTTGTATTGTCGCGTAGGAAGAAGGCGAGCGCGAGCAAACGTAAGAGCTTCGACGCCTGCCCGATCGACGCGTTCGCCTTTTCGTCACCTTCTCGCAGTTCGTAATTCAAACGCGGCTATCGAACGGTTGGAAACCCTCTCAAATCTAGGCACACTATTTTTCCGTTCCGTTTCGTTCCGAATCGGAATTTGCGGCTTGCGGTTCCAAAAGAATGACGGTGATTACTCGGCTGGTTTCATCGGCGTGGTTAACGTGGTTTTCTTTCTGTGATCGTGCAGTCGCCGATTTCTGCGAGTGCGGCAAGTGTGTTTTACATCGGCGCTTCAATTTGAAACGAGGGGCTTTACTGGTGAAAAGAATTAGGCATGGCGCGGAATTCCGGCTTCCCAACAATTCCTTTCTGGAAGCGGCGCTAACGAGATGTTTTGGTTGTGATTCAAGGGTAGATTGTGTCACGATCGTGAGTATATCTGCGTGCTATAAAGTTCGTGGCGTTCGTTACTTTTCGTTTTTCTAACCTGTGCGTTAGATTTTTGTGGAATGGTGGGACCAAGAGGTGTTTCTCGCATGGTCTGTCTAACATCACGGCGCTTACATCGGCAGAAAAAACTGCTTTTTCGGTCTTTGGCCGAATATATTGAATATTCGAGTGACCGAATACTAGGAATTCGATTCGCGAATCGAATTATTCGGGACTTTCTATTCGATTCGAATTCGTATATTCGAGTATTCGCACACCCCTACTTATTTCTAGTAATTGCAGGACTCCGGCCAATGGTGACCTCCGCAGAAATGGTGTTACATTGCCAAGCCGGGAGATAAGCGAACATTACTGACTGGGAAGGACGGTTGTGTCTGGTTCATCGCCCCTCCCTGCAGTCGCAAGTTTCACGGGTCACAGAATCTAAAACTAACACAACTTTTTCAACATCTTGTTTTTATCGCACTTCGAAAGTTAGCTTACTCGTTATTTTCACCCGATTTACTTTCGGTACTAGGTGGGCTATCTCTCAAGATATTACGGTAGTCAAGGGAGAGGATCTTAAAGGAAACCGTGACAAAAAGATTAAAAAAGAAAAGGCTCAGAAAAAAAAAAAAAAGATATAGTAGCTCTTCAAGAAAAGTATTGTGACACTGGTGTGAAGTAAGAATTGGAACAAGATTTTGGTTCCACACTCCGAAGGGAAGGTCTTCTGTAACACATACCCCGTCATTCTCGAAGAGCAGTGTCTTTGTGACGCCGGAGTAACGGGGTCCGTGGCCTTTCACACAGGTCACAAGGCAGACGGGAGGCGTGCCAAAGAAGAAAGGAGAGATCCAGTACCTGGACCTGGACCTGGACTCCGAGCCCGGCGGTCCGGCGCAGAGCCCACGGTCGCCCGAGCAGAAGGCAACGGGATCCAACACAGTCTACAGGACCGTCGACTTCCTCAAGACCAAGGCGTTTAACCGGACGCGGCAAAACGTGGAAGAGTCTTATCGCAGCCACAAGGACGGCGAACCGTGCAAGTGAGGAGTCCGAGAGGAACGAGCGAAGGGCGACAAACAGTTCTTGCCAGCACGTTGCCGGCACGACGCATGTGCAGAACGCAAACTCGTTCTCTGCGCGATCGCGAGGCCCGTACCTGGTGTGGGCAAGAGCCGACTTGCCTGTAAACATTGCATTTGTCCGTAGTCGCGGACAGGGCGAGAATGATGGGGAGAAGTTCCCGGAGGCCGGGTATCCGAAAGAGACACTCCGATGTTCTCATCCTGTCTGTGCCTGTCGCGACGGTTCGTTGCTTCGCCCCGTGGCAACTTCGCGGCAACAGGGAAATCGTAGGTCGGTTGGTAAATCTTTGTATTTTCCCAAGGAGCACGTGAACGGGGAGAGGCGTTGTGGCTGCGGATTTGTAGATTGCGAGCATTCGTGTCGATTTGGCGTGGATTTGGGCGGGCGTTTGGTCGGTGCGCTTGGTCGGTGCGCTTTTGTGCGGTTAGTACTTTGTGAAGAACGTCGATCGGCAGTTGCGCACGCTTTGGCGTGCCCGTCCTTGTCGAAGCTTTGAAATCGGCGGAAGCAGGATTTGGAGCTCGTGACGTCCGATTCGGCGGTGCCAACTTCCACGCCGAGCGCCGCGCTATGTTCACACCTTGGGGAGAGTCGCATAAATCTCTATGACGGGTTTCGCTTTTCACACCAACCAAAAAGGCACGGGCACGTACAAACGGTGCGGTCACTTCCCGTCTGCCCCTTTCGCATCGGTGTGCCGCAGCGTTTGCAAAACGTGAGAACGCTAGCAGTGCGGGTCCAAAGCGATTTCTTATTATGTTTGGGTGGAATGCAAACAAATGCTGAAGTGGGCCAAGTTATTCGAGGCTGGTTGGTTACTAGAGTGAACTGACTACCGCACATTGTAATTACCAACTCCTGACACAGGAGAACGTTGATGTCAGTTTTGTCGAAAGACTTTTGTGCGATCAACGAATCAGATTGCAATCCGTAGTTTTGTCGAATGACTTTTGTGCGATCAACGAATCAGATTGCGATCCGTAACGCGCCGCATCGGGACTGGTGCATGCTGTTTGACCGATCGCTCAAATGACAGGGGCACAAGTGTCCTTCATGCAATACGAGGTCTGTGGGACCCTAAGGCTAGTGCTAAAAACACCGATCAGAACGAGGAAGACTCATTTTTGTCTTTGAAAGGAAAGTGCTAATAAGGCCTTTTCCTTTGGTATCTGTGCAACGAACAAATTTATACCAATTGCTTGTTGACCCCTTCGTTGAGTAGCAAGCATCGTGCATTTCTGAACTCGTCGGTGTGAGCATCTCTGTAGTTTTATCCGCAAGCTTTTCAGAGGTGCTGTCGTTTTAGCGTCGAGCGTTGCGTACAGAGGCAAGCTGCCGCAGAAGTAGCTTGGCAGTTGCGCAACTTGCATAAAAGTGCGTGCAACTCTAGTTTTACTTTGTGTTTAGTACTCGATCAAAGATTAGCTGTAATCATGTGCAAACTGACTTTTCCCAAGTTTTGCCATTGATAGTGAGAATGTACTACAGAGTTTACAAGTCAGCGCAGGGCTCTGGGAATGGCTGACATCTTGTCGGTCATCTTCCAAAACTAGCCACGTCGAGGGCAATATGGATTTGCTGTCGGAAAAGTTGCGTCAAGCATCATCGAAGCGTAACTTGGCGCGGCGATTCAATCGAACAAAGGTAGAGCTCGTCGGCTCACCCCTGGTTTGGGCCTCTACTTCCGAAAACTGTACATACCGTGTTGACGTTTTATATCCTATCGCATCATACATATATTTACAAAGTGTTCACGTCTGCCAGTTTCCGATTTCCGACGTCGGAAGGCTGCAAGTTTTCTCTGAAGCCTCGAAGAAAAGTGTACATACCCCGTCATATTTTACAAAAATGTTTAGTGTATATAACGTATGTGGGTGTCGTAACAATGCTCGTTGAGACACCGAGTCACGGCACTTTGTTTAAAGCATATCGATGTTATGAATTGACGTTCGATGTCTGTTGATGTATGAGCCCCATTGCGGAAGTGTTTTAGATGGTGGAGTAGCACAGTTTGTAAGATTTGTTGTGAAGAGCGTTGACAGACATCGCCCAGGTACAAACATTTATTGTATAAAGAAAAAGGAAAGCGCCTTCGACTGCCAATATATTAGATGTTTGGCACGATGCGAAAGGATGGCGACAACAGCATAGTGGTGCATATTTGTGTTTCGAGTGCTCATTTACTTGGTGCCCTTTGATCGCTTCTTCATTCAAGCCATCTTAGATTTTGATTTCGGCGGCCATTTGCGACGCCTGGTTTGCGCTGCCGACTTCAGCGAGAGGTGCCTTAAAACGTAGCGGCTGTGCCGTGCCATTCTGTGAAACTTTTAAAGTGCAAATTGTCTTGTTTTGTTTTCCTGACTGTGTATGTAATAAATACAAGTTTACATCATTGCACCTTAGTATTTTCTTGGGAGGTAAAAGAAAACAAAAAAAATTGACCGCATCTCCACGTGGTGAATGATGTTGGTTGGGGCGAAGCTCTGGTGGTGCTTGTCTGCGTAGACACTGAGCCGCAGCATGCCGAGCCTTTCGTTCGTTTTCATCCATGTCGGAAAGGGAATGTGTGGTATGGAACGTGGTTATATACGTATTTGAGCATTTGACCGCAGCGCCATCTCGTCTATAAACATTGAGCCAATGCATGCAAAGTTTAACGTGATTATATACGCATTTCACCACAGCGCCCTCTCCTGTAAAGACGTTAAGTGGCTACATGCAACGTTTCATCCATGACAGAAACCCCAGGTCTTGAGTTACTACTAAAGCCCCTCTATCCTGGGAAAAGCGGCGCAAGGCACGTGCCGCGCGCCACTTCTGGGAAATTCATGTCGTCTGAAATCTAGCTCAGTGCTGTGCTGTGCCGCCATGATCTTCCCAAGGGCTGCACGTGTCTC
The DNA here is from genome assembly GCA_037355805.1 of Ixodes ricinus. Taxonomy (NCBI): domain Eukaryota; kingdom Metazoa; phylum Arthropoda; class Arachnida; order Ixodida; family Ixodidae; genus Ixodes; species Ixodes ricinus. The sequence goes on along the minus strand of JAZHYW010062621.1, from coordinate 44,588 downwards.
GTGCATCGACCACTTGCGCTACTTTTTGAAACATAAAGGGGCTTTAGTTACTACCACATCTCAGAGCCCCCTACTCGTCCTGTCGCTGCGCAAACAAATTTCAACATTTTTTTTTCATCTTTTTTTTTTTGCTTTACTTGAGACTTTGCGAGCTCGTAATTTTTTTATCTTTTTTTCTTGCTCTACACGAGCACGTGAGCATGTGCTCACGTGCTCGTAAGTATCTCACGAGCAGAAGCACGAGCACCCGACGCCGGCCTACGGCGGACGGACATGCGGACATGGCTAGCCCCTAAGGAGCTTCGCCCCTAAAAACAAGGTGGTGCAGTGCTCGGACAGTGTGAGGTGGTCGGCATTTGGGAGCTCGCAATACAGGTTCACACCCCAGGTAAAAAGTCTGGTTGGTGAAGTACAGTAAACTTTCGTTAATTTGACCTTGACGGGACCTTGAAATTTGATCGAATTATCCGAATGATCGAATTAAAAAAGGACAGAAAAACGGTTAAAATTAAACTTCCTTTATTGTCCAAAGTACTCGCGGATGGTCTGCTGCCGTCTGCGCTTAAAACGCGTGTCCAAAAGCAGGCTTCGGAGAGCAGCGTAACTAAACGTCGCGTCCCCAAAAAATCGCCCACTACAAAAAAAAAAAAAAGGAAGTTTTACGATCGAGCTGATTTTGGCGCCAAGCCAAAATCGGTTCCGCGACAAAAAAGAAAAAAGGAAAAGAGAGTTTGCGTTTTCTGACGCGCAGACGGAAAGCACACAATGCCACAGAGAAGCGCTTGAGAGCGCTTGCTGAGAAAGCTTCAAGCCGACTTTGGCGCCAAACAACGAAACCATCGGCGACAAAAAAAAAAAAAAGAGACCTTACGCTTTTCGGTGCGCAAGATGATGCGCACACGATGCTACAGAAAGAAGAAAAAAAAACGCTTCGAGAACGCCACTGGCTTGTGCGCGCCCGACCACGTGCTATGTTCTCCTCGCTACTCCACGCCAGATTGGTTGCGCTGGCTCGTGTCATTCGCCACGGTCCATCTCAACGGATATTTGCGCACGTTCGGCTTTGCAGCAAAGGGCCCCTGTTTCGCCGTATGTTGGTAGTTTTTCTGCCGTGGTGCCGTGTAATGCGAGCCTGCGCGCATTTGTTGGGACGAATTATCCGATACGGCATCTTCCCGAGTTCGAACTATCAAACTTTTCCTCCCATAGAAATGTATGGGCGCTCGCTGGGACTTTTGAGCACGATCAAATGAAACGAAACGTCGAATTAACCGATGTCGAACTCGCTTGTATGTTGAACGTGCATCATGCAGTACTGATCACAGGAACAGTCTCTTGTACGACACTCATCCAGATTAGAATGGGCAGGAGTGGGATTGAATCTAGGAACGATTTCTGGGTTCTGTAGTACGAGCTTTTCCTCCATATTTTCCTAGCTGCATTGAACTAATCGAACTCTACCACCGACTTGTCCCACTGAGCGAAAAAGCGATGTATATGGCCATAAAAATATGATTGAGCGGCACGTGCTGCTCAGTCATATGCTTAAGGACAACGTTGTCCCTGGCATCGTCCTTGATGTCGTCTTAGATCTGTAGGACGACCTGGTGCCATTACGTGTATAAAGTGGCGGTGGCGTGCCCGAAAGATGGCCATAAAAATGTCATCAAGCTTACGCCGCTCTCGCTCAAGTGCGGGAGCGTGATGTCGTTGCCGGAGCGCCTTGTGCGAAAGGTACACTTCGAGCTTCATGCAGGGCTCGTACTGTGCTTCGTGCGATGAACTGTGAGGCGACTGCATCTACATCTACGGCCATCGACATCAGTAGCAGCGTCTACATCTACGGCGGCTTCCGCAGGCAAACATGGCTGCCCGATGCAAATACGCCACAGCCTCCTTAAGTGTCCTCCTCTAGGCGTCATCCTAAGGTCGTCCTAGAGGCGTCCTAGCGTCGTTCTCTAGGACGTCCTCCTCGATGTCCTTGAGGTCGTCGGAGAGATCGTCCTCGGCGTCGTCCTAGACGCCGTACTTAGCGTCGATCTCTAGGATATCGTCCTAAACTTTAATATGTGGAGAAATATTACTCGAAAACATTTCTCCCGTGGAACTGTAATGCTTTCGCCTTCTTACACGTTAGCAGTCTTGAGTGTCCTCCTGCAATTTTTACCGACGGCAAGCGAGCAAGTGCCCAATCCAGTTGTAGAAATATCCTTCGATGCAGGAGAGTTCTTATGGATTTAGGTATATGCTTTTATGTTGACTTTTGAAGGAAAAAAAAAAAAAACAGCCCACAGCAACTTTCAATTTGGAGTGAACTCCAATAAACTCTAAATTTTCAGCAAGAAGTTTACTCCGAAAAGCACCCTCCGAATTTCATGAGAAATACACTTCGAAAACACGGAACCCCAACGATAATGGAAGTTTGTTGTGAATTTGGAAATATTAATGGTATGCTTGTTCGGCCGGCTCCCCACTTCCATATCCGTGCTATCTGATAAAAGTAGTAGCTTGAACACATGCAAACGGTAATTTTAGGTGTGGACCACAAAAGGTGATAGTGTTTTCCTCTGGAAAACACTAAGACACATTTTGTTCAAGTACCAATTGTTGAAATAGATCTTAAATTCAAATAAAAAGAGCTTTTGTAATTTAATTGAGTATGAAACTAAAATGAAACACAATATTGGCTACTCTTTGAAATGGAAATTAAACTTTCCACATAGCCCAGATGTAGTCGAGGATACTTCGGAAATTTTCCCTAAACCTCGAACTTGAAGAAACGGAAAATGGTGACCAACGACACTTCCAACTCGGCAGGCCACCATAGCCGGTCCTATGTGCAGGAGGAGCGCCATTTTCCTTTGCACGCTGCTGCGCTGCAGCAGAGTGAGCTACACAGGGGAGGCATCTGGCTGTCAGTCAAGTTCCAGTGGCACGATTTGTTTAAAGGGACGGTGCAACAATATTTAATTTGAATGTTTTTCACTTTATACGAGCTTACTGGCACTAGTGGGATTCAAGGATAACCGCACGCAACACCACTGGCCAAGAAACTCCTTTGTTGCGGCGTAATTTCAAGGACCAAAAGCGAGCGTTTTCATTCTATTTCTCCTTCGCAAAACTTGACGACGTAGCTGGGCGGTCGCAGTACCGTCCATCGACGATATTTGAATGCGGCTCATAGACTGGACCCAAGCATTGCGTAGGCACTCTATTTGGGCTCGTGATAATCGATAGCTCGAGAAGCATTCGAGTAGTGACCCAGTGACCAATCGCTGCAATGACGACAATAGCCGAACCATAACGATGTCATAAACTTGGCGAGTGTCCTGTGCCTTGCCAACCTCAGCGCATGGCTATGATCAACATTGGCGGCAATCGGCTCCAGATCACGTGGCCACTTGTTCTGGCTGCGAGTTGAGGGGTGAACGCTGCTCGTTTTTCTTTTTTTTGCAACTTCGATTGCATGGGGTCGAAAACGAACAGGTGTTTCACAGGTCGTTAACATCGGGGATCCGTTCTAAGCAGTATTTGTACAAAGTACAAAAATCATTGCATCGCACCTTTAAACATGTTGCTGAGTAGGCACATGATGCTTTGTGGAAGTAGCACAGACCGTGCAAATTGCAGCGTCCATTTTGTGGCTGTTGCTTCTCTGCAGTGCACCGATGTCCAGTGAGAAGCGCACTCGACGGAGCTAGCCAACCCACCGAAAGCAGACCTCGAGCAATGAGAAATATTGTGCAACTTTCTCCAGTAGTGTCAGTTTGATATGAATATTGAATAAACGTGTTATTCCAATCAATCATTGGAATTTTAATAACATACTATTCATTTGTCAGTGTCATTCAAACAAACAGCATATTAGCTGAATAGTATGTCATTCACAAATGCCTACTGTTGCCTGCCATGGCCACCCGATTGTGCGGTGTAGCAGCACGGAGATATCAGCAATCCCATTCTGATGAAATGAAGCATAGTGCACATTCTGACACAAGTGATGCAGCTTTCCAACGCTCTACCTCGAGGGTTTTTAAAAACAGCTGTGTCACTGCACAAATGTAATAATCTGGATAAACCAAGACATTATATCTATGCTAGGGATCTTAAAAGTTAGCACCACAAAGGGGCAGCTAAGTAACAAATCTGTACTGTGAAAATACAAAAAAAAAAAAAGCCTCACACAAAACGAACTGTTGTCATGGATTGCCAGAGCCCTTTTGATGCAGATACAATTCGAACTGGAAGTTTAAAAGTTTAATATCCTAAAAAAAAAAAGGCAAGGTATTACACCATTTTGCGATACCCTGCTTAGAAGGCCCTTTTAGGGGTACTGCATTATGAAATAAAAAATTACAATACCGACTTCATTCCATTGTTTCTGTCAATGAAACACCAACACTGATTTGTTTGATGTGGCCAGTCACCAGGCAACTGGTACAAAACATTCTCACCTCTGCTTCGGTAGTGCTTTTGTTTCAACACTGCATGAATTGACGCAAGTTGAAAGAAAAGAGTAGACCAGAGTTTCCATATTTAATTATACTTTATTAGTATGCCTATTTCTTAACTCATAAAATATAAATTCTGTGAAAAGCGAGTGAGGATCAGTTAACAAAAATAAAAAAACAAGCAATTTTATTTCTAAATTTAAAGGAAAAAAAAAAAAAAAAAAAACTTACACAATTTGAAAACCTAAACATACCCCAGAAATAAAAAAGGGGTCTGGCACGCAAACCTTTGGGGAAAAAATGCCCGTAAAATCCAAATAAAAACACATGTGCAAAAAAAAAAAAAAAAAAACTGCAACTCTAGAAACAAAATAGACCAACACTTCCTCTCCGAACTGGCTACAAAAAAAGGCTTTGGAGATAACGCTCTATTTACAACTGACTTCGCTACACTGCTGCAATCTGCTGTAAAAAAAACATGTGCATATATACATGTATGTATACTGTATTATTTACCAAGTCTCCATGTACTGAAAAAAAAAAAAATTAAATCATACAGGTTGGTTGCACCAAGATTATGCTATTATCTACAAAAGAAAAACCTGCACGCACAGGATGCTGGTTTCGTTACACTTTTAATGGGGGGCAGCAGCGGTCCCGTGTCGGCTATACTCTGAGCAGTTTGTAGCGTTTCAAACACTAACAGAAAATTAAGTCAAGATTGAGGTTCAGTTTCCGAGGTATCGTACCCTTACACCCCTCATTTCCCTGCTGGCAGTGAGCTGGAAGCTACGCGCTCACCAGACCGACCAACCGCCTCCCTTTCGTCGCCTGGCCCCGCTCCGCTCGTGGCCAGGTTCGGGTCTGCGACCACGTGACGAAAGTTGAACATATGGCTGGTTTAACGAGCGAGTAGCTTCCACCTCCCCGTCAGCATGGGGGTGAATGGAGTGTAGCTTAATCCTGCACGAAAGTCGCAAATAAAAAACGTTTGCAATCGTTTCCCAGCTTTCGTCACAAAACGGGTTACAGCCGACGCTTTTATAGCGGCGCACCAACGATCTTAAATGGCCATTGCAAAAAATGGGGCTTCAAAGTGAATTTGAGAAGCGAAAGTGATCCCTATCGGCAACCTTTAAAACCAAAAGGACGAAAAAGGCTTCTTTATACTGCAGTCTTTTAAACCACTAGACACGCAAATAGAAACCACGTTCTTCTGTGCAACCTAGCAAATAGAGAAGCCGCTGGTGCAAACAAACTTCTAAATTGCCAGTTTTCTAGTAAGATGACGACGCCACATACCCATAGGACAAACCAGCTACATCAATTCCTGTTATCCAACTAAACTCTGCAAAAAAAAAAAAAAAAAAAAAAATTTAATGTTACTATTACGGGACTGTGACATTAAACAACAACTCCGTCCCAGTGTTGGGGTCCCTTTTACTTTGACAAACCCGCCTTCCGCCACAACAAGAATGTGTTACATGTGCACTCGAGGTATCACCTGAAATTTAATTCTGTTTTTCGTGCTCGTGTACAATAAACTGCACAAACCGTAACATGCATGTTTCTGTCAAAGCAACAGTTGTGCAGCTGACGATTCTGGCATGGGACGTCGCACCTTAAAAGTGTGCGACAAATCCATTAACATTCTCTAATGAAGTCGTAAATCTACACATCGGTAAGGGTGCAAAATGCAGCTAGAGAGCACGGGATGCCCCAACTTGGCAGACGACGGCAGTACCGACGATGCTCCGAGAAGGTTGTTTAAAAGCTGACCCGTTCAGTCTGATGTTGCTCTCTCAAGCTTCTCAAGAAAGAAAAGACCAATCTCACTTTTAGCATCCATCAAAGAGAAAAACAAGTACACATAAAAAAAGTGCAGTAGCAGACGACACGATCGAGGCAACTCTCCCCACAAAGCAGACAAACGAATGTATCTGCCAATCCCCTTCCCTCCCCTAGGCAGAACGCAAAATGCCATTTTTCTCCCCTCACATTTCCCAAATCAACACTGCAAAACACCGATAAGAGGTATCACCTGACCCGTTTACATCGTCCTTCCACTCTCTCAACAGTAGGAAACCAGACGATAGTGCTGTCTGACCAGGCAGTGTGGCTCATGCTCATGTGCAATGTTCTTCTGCTTGAACAGTTTTGTCTACTCAAGCTGTTCTGTCTGATAAGGCGTCTGCTCAGGCAGCAACATCGTCTCAAGCAGCAACGTCCGCTCAGTCAGAGTCATCTGCTCAGGCAGCCTCGTCTGTTCAAGCAGCATTGTCTGCTTAGGCAGCACACAGAGTCAGCTACTCAGACAAAGTTGTCTGCTTAAACAGTAATCTGCTCAGGCAGCGTCGTTCGCTCAAGCAGCGTCGTCTGCTCAGAGGGTTACCTGCTCATGCAATGTCTGGTCACACAGCGCCTCGCTTGAGCAGCATTGTCTGCTCAGAAAGTCTCGTCTCGTCAAACAGAGCAACTCGTATGGGCAGACGACGCTTGGCCAAGCACACCACCTGCCTTTCCAGCACCATCCATCACAGCAAGCACTTGTCCTCGCCAAACACCCCTCGACGCCTCCGCTCCCCTCAGGAAAAAAACGGCGACGACATAAGGAATCATCACGCGACTGCCATTTCCCCGCCGCTCTCCCTGAGGGAAGCCGGCGGCGGCGTCGTGTCAGGCAGCGTCGTCGTCTGCTTGGGGCCTTCATCGTCCGCCGCCACGTCCCCCTGCCTGTGGGCGTCTGCCTGGGCATTGGGGGGCCCCTTCGTCCCCCTTGCGCGCGGTTTCTTGGTCCCCAAAGGGCGACTGGAGTCCCACAGGGCTCGTGGGTGGCGACGGGGAGCAGGGGATCACGTTGAAGGGACGGGCGCACCGGCGCGCCAGTTCAGCATAGGGGGCTCCGTTCAGCAGGCAGACGAGCACCACCGTCATGTTGTCGCAGCCGAGGCCGCCCATCTGGCAGTCTGGAGCCAGGCACCTCGTCATCAGCTCTTCGCAGATCTGCAAACAGCAATGGCAATGCAGAGGTGGCTGCCTACGGTACAGCGCTTAGAACACGTCTCCGACTGTTGTTTACTGCCCTCAAAAGTGGTCCCTCAACCTGATGACGTTGTAGAAGTGTCACATTGTCACCTGCCGTGATCCTCGCAATGTCGCGGCAGCCGTGGTGGATTCAACAGGTACCTGCTCTACTGTGGGTCGCTCTCAAGCTCGACAATCGCGTTGGCTCCTACTTTTAGTTGCGATCTCTAGCACCAACCACCAGGATCACAACATCCAACACGACGGACCAGCTTCCGAGACTCAAATTTTTGCCACTTCGGGACCACTCTTCATGCACGGGCGGGATGGGAAGCCGCAGCGTCAGTCGAACATGCATTCCGGGCACAGTCGTCGCAGCAAACGATATTAACCGGGGACAAACCTGTTCGGGCTCCATCTGGTCGGCTATCCTGATGCGGACGAATTCCACCACCTCTTCGTTGGAGAGGACGTCCCAGATTCCGTCGCACGCGAGCAGCACAAACTCGTGGTCGGGTGTCAGGTTCTTTACCACCACGTCCGGGTACGCTGTTTGTGCAAGGGAGAGGACCACGACGGAGGAAAGAACTTGAACAGACGGAGCAAGGAACCTGAATGAGCTTGCAACTCAAAGCCTGTTCGCACGTGTCAACAGCGCTATCTCAGCACTGTTAGTTGGTGCTGGAACGATCTTGCTGATGTAGTGCAGTCTTTGCGCTGTATTAAGTGACACAGCATTGACACCGTACTGATAGGGTACTAAGTTATGTTCAAGTCAGCAATGCATCAGCACTGTTCTTATTGTTGGTTTAGTGCTGCACTGTACAAGTGAAACGGCCTTAAAGGGACTGTGCAAAGATGTTTGGACTTTGGTCAAATAATTTTCATAGTTCCCTGTCATGTCTGGATTAAAAACTGAAAACCAATTTTGCCTGTGCACGTTTTTTGTTTTTTTTTTTTAATTGTCAGAAAATTGTAGTTTTGGGCACCTCCAAACCCCTACTACACTTTTACACAGTCTTCTGAGTCACATGCGCAGTTACGTATTCCTGGGTGCACCGGGTACATAGTAACTCAATTTCTAAACATGCCTAAAAGTTTGGGCAGCACACTCTTAAATCTCGCCTTGTTTGTTTCGAGATTGCAACTTTACGTATCTTTGAGGCTTCGTTTCATTTACACGCCTTGAACCGCCAAACAGTTTTGGGTGGCATCTAGATTTCCATTGCTAACGCCTTAGAATTCGTCGGGAAAGGACAACTCGTTTGTCGCGAGGCCAACCACGTACCGGTCACTATCTGCTCCTCAGGAGACTTCTTCTCGTTCTTCTTGAAGACAAAGTCGCCCAGAGCACGCGAGAGTGCCAGGTTGCCTGCAAAACCGAGGGCAAGCACGATAAACTCAACTGAGCCAGTTCAGTGCGCAATTAAAAGCACATAAAAAGAAAAGAGAAAAATAAAGAAAAAAAGGGCTTGGCAGGGAGGGTGAAAGTCTGGAAGCTCGTTTGTTTAGCGTCTTCTATACTCCGTTTCACGATAACTTGGCAAAGTGTGGAGGCTACGGCTCCCGCGGCCCAATAAGAGTGTTGGAGCAAGCCATGTGACACCACATCATGGGAGCGTTTGTGTCACTGTGCCACATGCAAGGCCCGGAAGAACCAGCTGCCGTCTGCTAGCCAAGAGTCGTCTGCCGCGAAACCAACCAACTTCGGATGAACGTCCACTGTCGCAACATCTGCCGCCCGCTAGAGTAGCGAGCTCTTCAAGAACAGTTCATGAGACAACCATACGCCCAATTTATCCACGAATTTGTGGCAGGTGCTAATGCCAGGACGATGTTTTAAGCAGAAGCAGTCGATTCAATGGCTGCGATCGTTCAAACATAGTTCAAAAGCCAAGGTTGTTCTCAGAAAAGATTAATTTGAATTAAGTATCATTGGAAAGTAATATTATCTTCGTCCTTCTTCCATGTTGTGTCGATAGAGATGCTTTCCCACGAGTTCAATTGCTGTTAAAAGAAAAAGAAGCCTAGAACTACTTCTTGTAGCAGACGACGCTGTTGCTGTGGCAGTAACGAGGCCTCCAAGCCCTCCATTAGGGAGTGATGTCACGTGTCTTGCTCCGATGCCCTTATTCGGTCGTAAGGGCAGCATCCTCCACAGTTCGCCAAGTTATTGTGAAACAGAGTATAGGAGAAGAGCGTTGCTGTATGTTTGATCACATGATGTGGTCCGCAGGAGTGACTCGCATCTGAGCTCAATCCAGATTTCAGAGACGGAAGCAAGCTTCAGCCTTTTGTAGCAGGTCTGGGAGCAACAAAGATGCCCCTTTGGAGCAGCTTTGGAGCAGTAAAAGCTCCGATTGGGAGCAACTCAGGAGCCACAAAAGTCGAGTTTCGTAACGGCATAAGTGAATCTTGGAGCTGGTCACCCAGGCCAAACTTGGGGTTATAAACGCGGAGGTGTTTTTCTATATAGAAAAATATCAGAACGAAAAAGCGTATCAACATCATGCTCCAGAACCGTTTCCAAACACGCCTTTTCCTAAATCTAATCCAGCCCATAGCATAAAAGAGCACACAGTGTAATTGCAATATATCTGAATGGCAGCTATTTCTAACTGTCCTGGTAGCGGGTTGGTTCCTCTTATGGATTTACAATAGAAGGCATAATCAACAAAATAAGTCCAACTTAAGCCTCATGAAAATGAATATTGTTCCTATTTAACAACCCAAATCACAAGTTCCCTCCTCCTCCTCCTCCTCCTCCTCCTCCCTCCTCTCCCTCCCCTCCCCCCCCCCCCCCCGCCCCCCTAATCGAAAACAAAAACCATTTCAAGATGCAATAGTATGGTATGTAATAAATCCCAATACTTACTGACTCCATTTTTTTCATTATTAGGAAATACAATTGTTCCAAGTCCCTGTGTAGCAAACACAAATGTATTCTAACACTCAAGTTAACAGAATCCATATCTAGTCAATCTGATAAAAGTACAAATGCAAAATATTGAAAACTTCATGATATCATCCCTGCTCCATACATATACACTTAAGCCCTTACTAGAACAAGCATGACTGAATAGAATAGGAAAGAAAAGATTGTCTAGGAGTTTGTTAAGAAAAGTGACCGACAAAACATACATGTTTATAGATGAGGCAACCAATTACCGCTTTTAGTGCTACGTTTGGGACAGGAATAAGGAGCGCGGAAGTGGCCTCCGCAAAAGCAAACAGCCTAAAGATGCAAACCACAAAACAAAATTATGCCAAATGTTTGTTTAATATTGTAGAGCAGCTATCGCTTTCCCCAGAGATTAGATGATAGGTGAACACATGCCTAGGCTTCTACATGTTTTATATACCATAAAGTCCTAAAAAAAAACAAAAAAAACACCAACTCAAAATGAAAAGATAAATGGTAAAAAATATGGGGTAATATTTGGGGATGCAACAGCAAACTTTTATTAAATAACTGGTGATAAGCACACGGGAATTCGCTATGCACTCCCCTGTTACAGGCACGGCAGTGGAAAGCAGATGCAGTGCATTCGCGCTTCACAGTGCATGCAAGAACCTGCTCCGAACTCGGGCGTCACAAAAGCCAACAATGCGCGTGCAAATCCAGGGAAAAAAAAAAAAAAAAAAAAAGCGGGAATGAGTTAGGAATTTGCATGGCACGGGAACAGATACCGCAGATTGCGGACGCTGCAGATTCGCGTGTCACGGTGCGACAAGCACGATGAAACCTGCGGCGAACGCGTTTGTCACACGTACCGATACAGCAGGTCACGCGGTTAATGTTTTGAAATTTTTATGTTATGGATAGTCAGCCCAAAAAATGGGATGGGTGATTTCTGAAGGTGGGCGTTCATACGAAACTTTACGGCTTACGCGATTTAATGTGTACGGTATTTCGAATACACGTGGCCACGCTCAGCCCCACCGCGCAAAGAAAATAGTTAAGTAAACAACGAACTGATGTCTCAGTACTTCTGACAAAGCCACCTATGCGTGTCCCATTTTCGGAGATCAGACACCCACACGCCGTTGTTGGCTGAGCACTAACGGCACAAAGCAACGCACCCAAACAAGTGCTTCGGAGGCACTGGTACGGGGAACGGAAATAAACACACGACTTTTGCCGTGTCTTGTTAATATTTGTCCAAATACAGTATATTTCTGAACAACAATAAAATCATCTACTTTTCCTCGCGTTTGAAACGAAGGACTTAAACAACCAACTCGTGAGGTTCTCCCTCGTGCTGCTGGGGCTTGACAGCTCATCCATTTGAGACCATGACAGCTCAATATGAGACCCGGTCCGAAATAAATCATCATCATTCCCTTAAGATGATAATAGGCACTTGACACCTGTTTTCATCAAACAAAAATAACTGCTTTAATAACCTAAACAGAAAAAAAATTCTTTTGGTTAGTTTTGGCACAACATTTGCGCATGGGAGCAGGATGACGCAGCGAAAGTGGATTGGCGCACAATGGCGCAGCGCTTCCCCCGAGATTTGGAGCATGGCCGGCATAACGTAGGCAAAACAGTGATGTGCGAAAGACGCTTCAAAAGCTGTAGCGGTGACTTTTCTGTAAGGCCAGGTACGTGCAGAGCCGGCTCACCGTTGACCCTGTTGAACTCCACCCAGCCTCCGGCCGCAACAATGCGCCGCGTCTCGGACTCGTTGCTCGGCTTGTGGTCGAACGAGAGCTGCTGCACCTGGCCGTTGACCGACGCAATGGCGCGCGAGTCACCCACGTTGCCACAGTACAGCTTCCCGTCCTTGATGAGCACCACGACGGCGGTGGTGCCCGCCAGCTCGTCCTTCATGCTCTCGTCTGCGTGGAAGAGGGCACGGTTAGGCCAGCGCCGGCCACGCGAAGCAGACAAGCTGCCCGGGACCCGTTTCCCAATCAATGTGGGTACAGTAGACTCTCCTTAATTCAAACTCCAGGAAGCCCCAAATTTTGTTTGAATTAGAGAAGCTTGAACTATCAGAAATTTATCTAAATATGGTGCAAGGGTAAAGTTATGATTTGCCATGTGAATGGCTACAGATACAAAGTAGATATCTAATGATTTCCTCTACATAGGCCTACTGACCATAAGCGGGTATGCCACACAAGAAACATTTGTGAAATGTATGACACGAGTTTAATTATCCCTCAAAAAGTTGTTTATCGTGAACCGTTTAGACAGCACATGACAACTCAAAACAAAGTTACGTTTGTTCCTCGGTCCAAGAAGTTGCCTAACGTGAAATATTAAGCAGGAGACACATGAGCAATGAAAACGGGCACCGCGCAGCAGTTTTTGCAGCAACTTGCACGGACGTTGTGACGTGGACCTATGCCATGCCGCCATGCTACAGCACCCACGAAAGTTGCTATAGAAATTTCCGTGTGGTGCCCGTTTTCATAGCTCATGGTGCCCTGCTTGAGCCACGTTGAGTGTGCTTCTCCCCGAGCACCGGTGCACTGCGAGAAGCTACACCTGCGAAGCAAGCTCCATGGGTGTGGCCTTCCTGCAGTGCACCGATGCTCGGAAAGAAGCGCACTCAACGGGGCCGCGAGAATCAAAAGTGGGAACTGCACGAAAAAGTTGTTCCAATTAAGCGGCTTATGAATACATTAAAAACACAGGGGGACAACCAAATTTTTTAAATTTGTTTGAAATAACCAGAAATATGAAATATCTGAGTTTGAATTATTGCGAGCCTACCGTATCTCTTTCCCCGGTTCAGTCACCCGCAGGAGGAATTCTGAGGTCTCGTGACCGGCCACACGGGGACAAGAAGCTAGGGGTACCTAGCATTCCAGGCAAAATAGCCGCCACGATTTCATCCTCGCTTTGATTAGTGCTGTCTGATTTCGCGCACAGAAAAAGCCTCGAAATGCAAGTGAGACAAGCCTCGTTCACTTACATTACGAGCGACGTGTAGTTATTTCTGGGGAAGGTCGTGTCGAGCGTAGCGGAAAGAAAGTGACAGGCAAGCCTGAAAGCGCTGGGTACTTCCTCCCTACGGAGTCAATCACGTGACCTCGAAGTCTCTCCTGCGGCTGTTATATACCCGCCGAGCGAGACAGCCACAGCGTTCAGCAAACCGGCCCCGACTAGGGTGTTCCTCTTTAATAAGGGATGCTAGTCCGCCAATTTCCAAGCCTGCGAGGCGGGACTTACCCTTCAGCATGTCTGAGTCAACCTCCAGAAATCCCTTCTTGATGGCTTCCACCACGTCACCTTTCTCTGGAAGGAACAGAGGGCCACACAATTGGTCGCACATTCCCGTATTTTCCCGCACATGTGGCACGACTTCGGCTCTTCAAGGTCATGTACCTTCCCCCTACTGTCCCCGCAAAGTCGATGCCCTTAAAAGTCATATTTGCCTAGTGGCTGCTACAAAAGATTCGTAATTTCTACTCTTACAGTGGTGATACAACAATGAGATTGCGTAGAAGTGTGCCATTTTCAATTGTTGGGGAATTGCAAAACGGCCTACAATGGCCATCCGTAAGAACCAATTCTCTGCGGCCTGCTCTCTTGTGGACATCCAGTTTCCCTGGCATGAAGAAACTGGGTGATACCCCACCAAAACTTTAATTTCAACTCTCTAAGCACAATAAAAAAATTAAAAAAATGGGAAAAGTAACAAAGGGCATTTTGGCAAGCCCCAACAAAGGACTAGAAGATTACTTTGGACCCTTTGGGCATCTTTTAACATGCCTCCCAAAATGTCGGTTGCACGTCAATAAGCTTCTCATCAGACAAAAACTTTTTCAAGGTTAGGCGGAGGAAAAAAATGCCAACTCCCTTGCCTGGGAGAGAGTGAATGTCTCTTTCCTCAATTATTTATAATTGAGAAAGAGACTTTCCTCGGTTATGATATAAAACAGGGAAAGAAGAAACACTCAAAACGGTGCAAATATGGCAGTTTTAACGTTTGTAAGCCAGATGGCACAAGTTGCCACCCTTTACAAAGGGTGCACCCACCATCATCCTTCCATCCATCCATTCAGGGTCGAAGAGATGACCCCTTGTTCTTATGCACGTACAACACCATGTGAGCTTGCTTGCAGTGCCTCAAGAACAAGGTAGCCCATACTCAACAATGCTGCATAAGCCAATTCAGAAAGCAATGAGCCATTCTCTCAGTCCAGCGAACCACATATGTGGCGGAGCCCCAATCAGTGATTGGACACTACTATCCTACAGTCATGCCCACCAGACAACACATGACCAACAGCAGTATGTAAACTGAAAAGTCTATTACCTACAGTGTCTAAAAAAAATGTTTTATTGCAGAAAGAAACTGTGCATCGCCTAACTGCCTCAGGAGCCTGCCCCAAACGTAGCTCTTGCAGTTCAAACCAAATGCCAAACCTTTCAAGGGCATGGTCATCTAATTCAAATGTTGACAAGCTATTTGCTAAAACTTTAAATGAGATAATAGGGCTTGCAGGGATCCTATCGCTTGAAATGCAATTTGGAGCAATTCTTCGGAGCGCCAAAATATGCATTCTTGAGCAGTTTGGAGCACCAAAATATGCATTCTGGAGCAGTTTGGAGCACCAAAATATGCATTCTGGAACAGAAAATGAACAATAAATGTTCCTTTTCTGTGCACTTTGTAACATGTAAATATACATTTTTAGCGCTTTACAGCAACCAAGTTGACTTTACAAGAATTTTGAAGTTGGCACGTATTTCACCAGGCATCTTTCACTATAACGCAAATGTGCTTCATGCCATATTCCAGTTGAAAACCATCAGGGGAAAATATTTTAGAGGAATCAATTATGTGTAATGAGTATTAATACTAAAGAAAGACAACAAGCGTAGAGCCACGTGGCGAGCCCACGTGGCTCAACGCTACGTGGTTCGCTCAGTCACGATAGAGCGAAAGTCTGACTGAAAGCCTAACTGAGGTCAGCCAGTCACGGGGGTTTACCTTTCTTTATTGCATTCGATGCACAGCAGTCCCCTTGAATGCCGGCTGTTCTGAACAGCGGGCTAACATAAGCGTGGCGTAACTGCACAAAACCGTGAACCTTGGCAGAAATCAAACTCGATCGAACCACGCCACGGGTATGACCAAGATGCGAAGAAGAAACAAGAAATGTCACACCCACCTTCAGTTTCCAGTCGCTAGCGGAGTGCCGGAACTGGTCGCGGGACCAGTTCCGGGTTCCGCTAGGTGTCTCATTTTGTGTAAGGTTGCTGTTAGGCTCGGGGTAGGTGGCGCAAAATGCCGTCCAATCCGCAAACTCGGCTTTTGGAGCACTTTGGCGCAATTTCGCGAAATTTTATCAGGATGGCGCAGGAAATCGCTTCAGGCGCATTTGGCGCAGCAATGGAATCCCTGGGCTTGTTCTTGGCAGCCGACGCCATCCATTTCCGAGTGTTCACAAGCTTTGTCGGCTACCATTTTCACATTAAAAAATTCAAAAGAATCGCATACAACCTTTTAATTGGATAACGGCAAGCTCAAACTTCGACATCTTCTCTGAATCAGCAGCATTACATATTGGTGGAGACTGGGTCACTGAGTGTTTGGCAATGCATAATTACTAACTTTTTGCGATTAAAAAAAAAGAAAAAAGAAAAGAAAAACAAAAGAAAAAGATTATTGTAAACTGTTTTGGGGGACGGTCTTGTATCCAGAATAGTTTCAGTGGTACTACTAAACCTCTTGCATTCTCTAATGAACAGGCTCTCAGATGACCTAACGTGTCTGGTCTGACAATTCTAAAAGGGGAGATAAGAACAGAATGCTTGAAAACATCTCCCTATCACACTACTCCAGTGCCAACCTAAACTTGAACAAAGAGATATAAGAGTGGGCTGACCCGTGGAATGCAAGCAGACAATTTATTTTAAGGGGAGACACTGCTCTTTCGAGACAAAAGATTAAAAAGGAAACAGACATTTTTGAAATTCTGTTTTTAAAGACTGATAGGCACTTATTAGGCACTTTTTATATCCTAGTTACACTAGCGCTGTTAACTTCATTAAGCGTAACGGCAGTCGACTCAATCACGATCGGCCGGAGTTACGAACGGCGGCGCCAGCAGTCACTGAGCCGCTCAACGATGACCGCGTTCAACTGAGCTGGCCTACCTCAGTTAATTGATGGGGATTTGCCCCAATAGAGCTAAAGATGGCGGCGTCCACCGCATTGCCGCCGATAGCCAGCGCCAGCGAAGCACCTACTATTGCGGAAAATAAAGGGAAGGTATCTAGGAAGTATCGTAGCGTGCAAATATTGTAAGTCCAAAGGTACGATGCAGGGCCAGAGCTACCGCAAGAACGATCATGGCACGTTGTGGAAGCCAAAGCTCGGCGAGGGCGGCCATTGTGATGTTGGTGCCGGTAAGACTTTCGTTGTCTCTCCTCTTGCTTGAACCGTGTGGAACGTTCTGATCAGCGTTTCTTTACTCTAGCAATACAAAAAAAGAAGTTCATGTTATTTTGTTTTAAACGTAACATAAAGAATACAAAATGTGCATATATAATTCACTTCCATCACTTAAAAAAGAAGGTATCTGACATCAATTTGGTTTTTGTTTCGGTTTCCAACTGTTTCCCTTGGAAGCGAATCTAAACTGAATTGTTGGAGGCCTATGTACCGTGCAAACACCGGACAACTTAGAATCGAGCTCAGTGAGAACGGATTGGGAAGTACCAACGATTGCTGGCTTAATGACAGTTGATAGCGCATGCTAAAGCTTTGGTACTCAAAGAATAGCGGTCGTTGCCACTGCGCATGCGCCGAACGCTAAGTGCAGTTTGCTCTTTGCGTTGCGCTATTTTTCGAAAATTGTGTGCGCACGCAAAGAGTCTTTGCGCTCCTCCAAGAAGGATTTGTGATGCGAAGGCTAAGGCCGAGACAAGCACAGTTAAAAAATGGCGGCTCCCAGGATCGCGGCTGCGGCCGCTTGGCGTCGTCGTGAGCGCGACGTCAGTGGGGTCAGCGGCATCCTCGCGACTGCGATTGTCAACACAGGGCGTCATTGCACTCGGTTTGGAAGACCCAGTAAGTTGGGAAACGATCGCCGCCTCTCTTGTTGAGGGGAAGCAAGCGGACACGACCAATCGACCGCTCCCGTCGCGTTTTCACATTTTAACAAATCTGAAAATGTTAATCTGGATGAAAAAAACTTTTTTTTTCTCCCTAAGTTGCAGCATTTGTGAAATGAAAATTGTTACCGTATTTTGATGGCGTTGCAAGTGCGAGATGCTTGGACTTCTGCGCCGCGGCGGAGAAACACTATTCTAAAACTTTCTTGCAGAGCATATGCTAACGCATGAGCTAAATTTAGTGCTAGCGTGTGCTAAAATTGTGTATGTTATTCTAAAACTCTTTATGCAATTATTTATGCTGTTTACTACACATTTTGCTAGTATTTTATGGAAGCCCTATCTCCACTAGCACACATCTGATCTTAATCATTTTTTTTTTTTTTATATATGCATGCATATGCAAGATATTTAATAAGGGGTATAAATATGTTAAGTACAGCATCAGGGTTACAGGGTTAGTACAGCATCAGGATTATACGGTAGGCTACATCAAAACCAAGTACAAATTTTTAGCCAACATTGCAAAGGCAAATAAGATACGTAAATTTCATTTGAATTGGATCACAAGTTACATAAAAAAAAGCAGCTTTAGAGGCAGTTTTACTCCTTCATTGGCAATTTATTAAGCTTGCAAGGCTCTCCATTTATTTTCGTCCAACGATAAGAGCTACCACTGCACTTCCATGTCACGTGACTGCGTTAACTACTTGTCTGATTTGTTGTTTAGTAGTGAACTCCTCACGCAGTAACAGTTAGCTTTGGCATACTATGTCACATACCAATCCCTTTTTTACGATTTGCAACTGCGAACGCCGATTTCGGTATGAGCGAGAGCAGCGGCAATCACACAGCCAATTTTAAGAAAAAAAAACAAGTCACATCGAAATAAACAATGAAATCCAAAGAGGCGAGAGTTGCGATGGAAAGTGGCACCAACAGTTACACGGTTACCCGAATACACTACCGTCGAGATGCGACATTCAAGAGATAACAAACTTTGGTTTTGAACGACGGATGGATGGATGGATGTTAATGGCTGTGCCCTTTGCAACCGGCAGTAGCTTGCGCCACCTAGCCCAAGTCTATAAAGACTTTGGTCCAGCCACTGCTGCTGATCGGCCAACAAATCTAAAATCCGCCACAGTCACGGACAAGGTCCGAACGACAGGACGCCTCTAAAACACCCAGCCCCGTGCACATGCTCGCTGCCTCTCACTGTGCCTTGGCTGGGCGTGCATGCTTGAGGCTCACGAGAGACACCGAAGCATTGTCGAAGGTAGGAAGCCGGAAACGGGGCAACCGAAACTCCTCCCTGCCATTCTAATCCTGCCAGTGACTGCGTTCGTTTGTACAGTTCGGAAGCGGTAGCCATACCGGTTTCTAGGGGTAGTCTTGCAAAAGGGCCACTCACGGTACGACGGCTGCATGACGATCTTGCGGTGCACATGGCTCCCGGCGTACTGCGCCACCTTGGCGCCGCCGTGGCCGTCGTAGACTGCAAAGAAGGCGGCGTCTTTGTCCTCCGTCAAGCTCAGCAGATGGGTGTGGGCATCCTCCATGTCTGAGGCGAGCCGTGTCAAGGCGGACGTCGTCGGAGGAGAGACCACTCTAAACGAAACAGTGGCTGGGAAGAGCGGTGGTTTCTTGGGACTGGAGTACAACCGCGTACCCTGGTTGACCAGGCACCCTTAACAGCAGTTAAGTGTGACCGAGGTCAGACTCGACTGCAGTTAAGGGTGTTTGGCGAGCATCCTAAACTGCAATTACACTTGAGTATGGTTAGCAGTTACTGCCAGTTGTACCCTAATTACCCAGGCACCCTTAACCACAGTTAAGTCTGAACTCGGTTACGCTTTACTGCGGTTAAGGGTGCTCGTGTAACCGGAGTACAAGACAGCATTTTACCTGTCTCGCAGTTTGAACCGAAAAAGGTCAGTATTTTAGAGTGGTATGGCACAGCTGATGGGCATTGGGGTGGTGGTCATCGTGACACTTTGTAATGCATTTTGTGATTGAGTTGTACCCAAAGATAGTATTTTGAAGGTTAAACTTTAGTTTTCCTTTGCGATTGGACTTTGTGTGCCAAGCTGAGAAAAAGACATGCAAATAAAGACTTTACACAATCTCTGACTGACTGAAAACATTGGACATATTGCAACAAAAGGAAAGGTAAATTTTGATGTGCATGAACACTCACAAAAAACAAATTCTTGAAATAAAAACCAAAAATGTATACCTAGTTTTAATAAAGTAAAAACCGAAACCGCCAAATCCTAGCAATCTGTAAAGCGACAGCTAAAAACTACAGCTCCAGGAGAGGGAACAGAAGGTGCAATGGTCAACTGCTACCAGACTACATTCACCTCTAATGAAAACAAAACATTGCACAAAAACACGAAGACAAGCAAAAGGAGCACACAGGACGAGCTCTGTCCTGTATACTTTTCACACATGTTCTGTTTATGTGCATTGTTTACGTTATCGCTACCACTGGTTTGTTGTTATTCCTGTTTTGTTATCATTATCATCTCACCCAGATCGCCGATTTAATTCCGTTCACCTCTATGCTGCGGCTGGTGACAGCAGCATATTACTTGCCCAAACGATTAATTGTTTGCCATATTATTTCATCTTCACTGTACCCACCCCACGCATGCAAGTATGCACAGTGAGCATGACCGCATGATGCACAGGCCGACGGCCAATTGGTTCGACCAGCATGTACTGTCCACTCCCTTGTTAGCTTAGCGGTGACAGAAAGACAGTCAGTATGGCTGCTGACCAAGAAAGAAAACCTTGAGCAGCACCTGCTACCAAACGAACAGACACGGGCGCCGTCACAGTTTGGCAAGGCGCCCGGACACTCGTGCGCGATACTAGGTCCGATGAATATGGCCGCGGTACGTCTCAAACGTGCGAGAATTCAGCATTAAAATAACACCCGTCCAACCAAGTTATCATTACCTCGGAATTAATAAAAAAAATCTATATGCGATACAAAAAGGGTAAAAAGGACACAAAGAACGAAGAACAGAGAATGACGCACCAAACGGGACAAGTGCTGTTACAATACTTTGTTTCATCTTACGATGGACCGCAGTAGATGCTAGAAGCCATTCGAGCCAATTCAATGCCACGTGAGTGTCATGTGACCTTCAGGAGAGGAGCAGTTGGTTGGCTGGACAAACTTTATTTAGATGAGGTGTGTCATTGAGCCTCGTAGCAACGCGTGGGGCGTGCAGCCACGTGATATATTTGCAATGCTCAATTGGCAAAAGGTCAAGCAGAATTTAAAGTCTTCTAGGCCAACCCATGTACCGGCATAGCCTCCTCTATACTCACAAAGCCTGGCAGTTCGACGACGGAGCTATAGAGTGCCCGGTCACAGATTTGGAGTGCGAGGATCTGGTAGCACAAAATATTTCTCGAGGGGCCTGTGCGCACAGCTTTTGCAGCGGCGAGGACCCGAAACATGGTTTTTAAACCAGACGAGAAAAGAAGCGGTAGCCCGAGGAACGCGAGAAGCACGAGGGGACATTCCATCGCTCGGGACAAGTGTGTTTCGGCGTCTCGCCGCAGCGGGGCGCCCGTTACATGCCTCTTGTCTGCCGCTCTACCTTTTCACTTTCGGCGGCCGCGTCTCATGGCGATCTGCCAGGCTTTGTCAGTAAGAGGAGGCTATGGTACTGGTCGTACGGGGTAGGACATTGGTCCAACATTTCTCTGTGCACGACCCGCCAGCTTTAATCCGGTCGTTCAGAGACTTACCAAGTGACTAGAGGTGACATGTAACAACTCAAACCGTGTATTGTCTGCACAAGAAAGGATACTGATACGCCATCCCTGCATGCATGACGCGCCAACTTTGACCTGGTCGTTCATGCAACTTGATGTTTCCTTCGCCGTCACCGGCTCGGAAAGTGTCTGACCCATAGTGCCTGAAATAAACAATGCAGGGACACCAAACAGTGTCAAGAGGCGAGCTCACCTCAAAAGCACTGATGTACAGCTGTGCAATGTGTGATAACAGTGGATTCCATTTGCAGGTGTTGGTAGGTTGTACGGGATCAACGGTGCAAGCGTCGAGCGAAACTTCAGGACGCAGTACAGTGCAAAGACTATGCAATGTGGTTCAACCGCTGCTCAAGATTTACAGCGAAAAATCGATTCGTTTCAAGCCGACAAGTCATGAAGATAGGGCACGAAAACAATGAGCTTTTGACAATGTTTGTTTAGCAACCTTTGTTGAGGTCACTGTGTTCTCGTCGAAAGCTTACGACTCCTGTCAGGCCGTCATTTCAAGTTGGATGCAATGTCAGCTGGCTAACCAATTATTGATTAAGTTGGCGCTATAAGCAACTGTGAATATGAAACTGCCAAGTAAACCACAGACTGAATTTGACTCAACCATAATTGAAGTGTCGGTATGCGAACGGTACAAACTTCTGCTGCGATTATTACTACACACGGCAAACAGAAGTCACCCACTAAATGTCACAGGTTCAAAACACAATGAGTCATAGTGCTGTTACCGAAAGACGTCAGCAATGTTTTAACGCCCCCCCCCCCCCACCATAAAAAAAAAAAAAGAAAAGCTGCGTCGATATTTTTTGCAGCTTTTGGTGCGTGGCGGAGAACGCGTTTCCTCCCAGCAATCGTTTCCCAGAAAAAAGAGAAAACGCACCGCGTACCGCTACCGCAAGCGACAGGTCACAGAATCTCGTCTCTGCGCCGCGAACAACCCATCCGACGTCGAACCCAAGTGCCACGATTCCTCGATTCGCGTTCGCCCGTAAAGTTGCCGCTGCGCGGAGTTCGCGTTATCGGTGCGCACCCCCTCCTACCACAAGAGCGCTACGATTGAAACCGAAATCGACACAGCCACCCCGCCGATTGCACGGAGGACTGCAACGGACGGTAGACGGTTGCGAAAGACGCACTGTACACACCTCACTCGGCGTTTAACCGGTTCCCCCAACCGATCACCGCTGCAGCGAACCCGTGTTTACGTATCGACGACGAAAAGGGCCGTCGATATCCGCTCCGCTGTGCGACCGTTGAAATCCGCTTAAGCCTACTGCCGTTCCAAGGCGGAAAACGAGAAAATCGGCAGCTCGCTGCTGCCAAACGATTTGAACACAGCGTTCCGGTAGGACTCGGACGCTAAGCTTGTCTGATGAATCAGGGTTGAGGCGAGCTACGATGTGCAAGAGGCAGGGGACATGCAAATTTGTGCGTTAGTTTTCGCTCGCCTCCGCTCTCGGTTGGGCAATGTCGTAGTACCCACCTAAAGTGTCGCTCAGAAACGCGAACAGGTAGGGTTTCTAAAATAAAAAAGGGTGATATTTACATTGCGAGAAAGAGAAGAGCAAGCGTCTAGCGGCTCTGAGTAAACGATAGAAGCGATACACGCAATATGCCACCGTCCAGGGATACATCACCAAACACACTACTCACCGACTTCGGGTAGCGCGGATTCCCAACCGACAGTTTCCTTCGATACGAGCGACAGCGGCTCGCGTTGCCTTTTCCAATTTAGCACGGAATCATTTCTGGTCCGTCGTCTTTCGGGCGGTGCGCGTGGTTTCACGTCGTCGCGAATTTTACGGGCTAAAAACTCGAGGGGTGGGGGGGGCTAAATATATTTCTTTTATTTTTTTTCATTTAACTCTTCGAAGGGAGCGAGCGATTCATTCGCGCAAATTTTCTGTCCCTTTCCGTTCACGCGATAGTTAACGCGAATTCCTGTAGGGGCGCCTCCTTCCACTCTGTCGCAACAAACAAAACAAGTTGTCGTTAAGACAGTTAATATAAGTATTAAAAAATACTTTTAACAGAAAATCCCCTGAGCTACCCTTGACAGGTACAATTTGCAGGGGCTACATCGGCTACATTTTCAAAGTTAGGCTTGCTAGACGGAAACGAATCCATTCCAATCCAATCGAGATACAACCTTCGTGGTGCTTCGTGGTGCGTGCGAATGTTGCGTGTCTGGCGCTTTCTTCGTGATCTAAGTTAATTATATTGCAATGAAGCCTCCACCAAGTGGTGCAAGACTGAGCATCATATTGGGTGGATTTGTTGCCATTCTAGGAGCTGCGTTGTACCCCATCGCGATACATCCATACCTGCACTCCGACGAGTACAGTAAGTCGACCTCAGCACCTTGGCAAACGGCGAAGGCTACCCTCCGAGTGAGCCAATCTGCGCATCAGAGGGAGACTTTTAGCACAGCGAGCACTGGAGAGGAGGCGACCCCTCTCCAGTTGTCGTTCTGCTAAGTGGAAAGAGGTGTGAGGAGTTTCTCCTGAACTCTTCCCCGAGGAGATTTTCGACATCGCCTAAATATGGCGATAACTCACCCTGCTTTGCTCTAAACATCCTAGAAATCCCTAAATCAGGACGATATGTAACCGATTTCCCTATTAAAATATTTTCGCCCACAATGTGCATAGAAACGAAAGCGATGGCTGTAGCAAGGTCGTGCAATGCGGATGGAATGGTGCCATCACATACATGAAGGTGCAACTTGTTAATTCTTGTAGCTGTCGTGGATGCCACTGACTGCCACCAGTGATCCTTGCAGTAAGTGAGTGAGCGCAGTAGAAGTTTTTGAAACCACCCAACATTACGCGTAGCAACTGGATACTGTCAAAGTGGGAGTTCGCATAACGCGAGTAATGTTTGAAAATAACGCTTTGAAGCAGACGACACAATGATCCTCCCTTCGTCGTGCAATTCTTGACAGTTTGCCAGGACTGCCCTCATTGCTCTCTTCGCGCAGCACGGCCGACGGAAGTCCAGACTTTTCTCTCCTCGCACCAGGAGGGGAGAAAAGAAGGGTTTTTCCACAGCAGCGACAGCCCACGAGCTTGAAATCTCTGCAAAGTGTCGTCATAAAGCTGTCGCTTTAAAAGCAAATCAAAGATTGCACGCAGTATACCGAGGTCATCTCGGGCAACAGGAGGAGCGTGTTTCGAAATCAGGACCACTGTCAGCCAATAGCAAGCAAAGGATCCACGCGTCTCCAACCGGTGGACCTGCGGAGTGACATCTCGATTGCGTGCGGCTCGTCACCCGAACACCCGGACTTCGGCGAGTTTTTGTAGCGTGAGCTACACTGGCCGAGGTTGAGCAGTTTCGCGTGGCTCCTGGAGAGCCGTGCTGCACATGCGCGAGAAGCAGTGACGTCACACGGCGAACAGCTGGCGCGCCAAAGCCGCTGCCGCCGCGCGCGCCTCGGCGGTCTGCGCATTTTAGAGGAGTGACATCATAGCCGTGGCAGACACACTGGCGCCGGCGTGTGCCCAGCTGTGCGCCTCCGTTGCGCAGTAGCCAAGTCTGACGCTGCACCAGAGCCGCTTGATAGCGCCTCTCGTTTTGTGCGCATGCGCAGAGGTATCAGTTGGGGTATACATATAGCGGGGCGTCTGCCAGTGTGGTATAGCCATGGAGAAGGGGAGCGAAATTGCTGCTCAGCGGCACAGAAGAGCGGAGAAGCTTAACTCATCGGATCCCGAAGTAGTTGCCTGGCAATTAGCGGTTGAGCCTAGGAGAACGAACAGAAGAAAGCTAAACGTGCTGCGGAGACACCGGAGCAAAGGGAGGAACGTCTAGCAAAGCGGTGTCGCCAGGAGGCTGAGCGACGTGCTCGACCGCTCATGCTACGTATATCCTAACATAGCCGAGCTAAGCCACTGCAATTTTTTTTAGTTTGTCGTACTCACAGATGATGATGGTTCGCATAGCACGGTTGGAAGTCACCTGCATCGCAGACGGAATCTGCACAATGAAAACCGACGACTCGACCCAGCAAGCGCGCACTCGAGCAGAGCAGCAGACCACCGAACACATCACTCCCGCGGAAGGCAAAAAGATACAAAGCATAGTACGTCGTTTTTTAAACAAATATTGCCATATTGTGTTCCCTCACTGCAAAAAAAAAATATTAACATTTGTCTCATATTCTTATTATCTACAAGAGCATACACATTTTGTAATAACACAGCGTTTGCAATCTCCATGAAATGTCACGTTTTCATTGATCATTGATTGCTTTTTTCATAGAGATTTCGGAATTTCTACGATGCTCACATCCCGCAGAGTGAGTTATCGCTGTATTTAGGCGATCTCAGAAACCTCCTCGGGAATCCTTTAACCTGTCACCAGCTATAGTTGCGCGTAGTGCTGTCAAAGCCACGGGCAGGAGAAGAAAGCCGCTTCTGTACGAATGTTGAGCGACGGGTTAATCTTCAAGGGGGACACAAGAGGGTACGGATGAGAGGGAAGTTCCTCCTTTCCCTCTTCTCCAACTGCTTGGGCTATGCTCTTGCCCTTGTACCCTTGGTAAGGGCTGCCATGTGCCTTGCCTCCGTCGCTCCGATTGGCTCGAGGGAGGCTGTATCGTTCGCTCTTTGCCAAGTTACGGTGAAACAAAGCATAGCTGCAACATTGAAATAAAACTTGACTCTTTATTTTTAGAGCAAATACAGAAAGAAACGAGAAAAGGCATCGACCAGGCATCCGTGCAGCCAGGAGGTAACATAGTTGTGACAGAGTCATTTGTCTGTACTAAAAGGAATTTTTGCAAGTCCTTCACACCGTTCAAGGGTTCTCACAGCAAACTTTCTTTCTTTCAGATATGAAAGTGTGGTCAGATCCCTTCGGCAGGAAATGAAAAGATGCAAGACGGTCGTCTAGTAGCTTTAGGGGAGCCATGAATATGTATATACAAAATACAAAAATGTATTAAAACCTCCGTGTGAATGACATACTTATGCTTTGTGAAGTGTCGTATATGTGTGAATCTCTCGTTGAAGTTGTTCAAAACATGCCGTCGACTGAAAATGTAAGATCCACCGCAGAATAGGATAAATGCTCTTTTAGCATTGTCAACAGTTGTGCAGAGCTGACTAGATTATATTATAAAAGCAGGCATTACGGCCACTAATCAGTATCAATGTTTTCAAACTAGTCGAACTTCAAAAACCGATGTCACGTTTGCCAAAGCTGTCATCGGAACAGGATATAAAAAAGAAAGTAAAAACGATGCTAGTTTTCGTTACAAGTGAGGCAATCTTTATGTCTGTACTTATAAAAACTTGCATCATAGAAACCAATAAGATCTAAGTGCAAAACAAAACAAAAAGAGATTTAACTGACAGATTGCTTGGCACCAGTTACAGCAGATTAGCGACGGTTGTCATGCGCTCACAACTACACGTATAAAATAAAGCCAGGACAAAAGGATTCCACAAAGAACTGAAGTCTAGTGGTCTCTCGAGTATTTTAATTCAACCGTCGGAAATAGCAACTGACCAAGTATGCCGTGACAAAACGGACACAGTATAATCTGTAGCAGGTTGAAAAAAATGGGACAAATTACTCCCACAAAAACCTCCACTATTTCCTCTTTACCAGAGTGAGTGCTGAAGAGAAGGAAATCGCCCATTGTGGCAAACGGAGAGCTCAGGAGGCACTTGTCTTACTTTTCTCAACTTGCAACTGACTATATGCGGATAGCAAGTCATCTGCTTCTTGTGCAGGAGTTGCGGTGACGTCAGAATGACGCCGAGCTTTAATCGGCTTTGATTGGAAGGATAGTGGATAGACCTCAATGCTAGATGCCTTGAGGTCTACACACTATTATTTTCAATCGGTCAATGAGAGCTCGGCATTCTGATATCGCCACAACCCCTGTACAAGAAGCAGACGAATTTGCACTATGCATAGAGTTGTTCATTTAATTCAACAATAAATCTACTCAATAAGACGGCACAAAACAGAATAACCATAGAACCTTGAACCACATCCCCGAGGCAGAGTAAAACAAACTACACACGCCCGGCACAGGTCTCAGTCGGTATCCAAGTCCATGGGCGGACTACTTTCGGGCGACGCGGCCTTGCCGTCGCGGTCCGCGACGATCGGCTTGCGGTACGGCTTTCTCGTCTCCTTCGAAGGCGGACTCGCCAAGGTCGGAACGGGCGCCAGCGCCGTGTACCGCTCCAACAGCGCGATTCGCGCGCGGATCTGCTTCGACCTTAGGTCCGCCGCTGAGCCAGGCTCGACGCTCTTCCTTCCGGAGAGGTCCAGTCCGTCGTTTGCGACCGCCGGAGTCCGCAGTTGCTGCTGGAAGACTGGTTGTTTCAGAGGCGCCGGAGTTGTCTTCGCTGCCGCCTGTTGCCATGGCAGTCTGTTGGGCGTCGTCTCGTAGGTGTAGAACGTCTTCAGCATGGCGTTGGGGGTCATGGGAGGGGTCGGTGTCGGAGTTTGGAAGCGTTTGAGCGCCGTTGTCACGAAGCCGCTCGGGTCCTTTCAGAGAAGACGGGAAAGAGAAGGTGTGTTGAAAAACATTTTATAAAAGTAAAAAAGATAAAACAGTCTAATAAGCAAAAATTACATGCACGTTAATTCAACCAAACGCGATGAAATTAAGTAGCTTTACAGGAATGTCGTTAGTAGTGATGGGCCGAACTTTTCTAAATATTTGGCAAAAATACATTGTTGCCAGACCTAAAAGTCGATGCAGCAGGGTTGAAACTTGGGCTAGTTGGTAGCAGTTCATGATAAAATAGAAAGCGCAAAAAACAAGGATGAAAAAGAGAGGACACGTACGACAGACAAGTGCTTGAAAGTTGATATTTCATTTTGTTCGGACAAAAAAAGATTTTAGGTTTTTTTTTAATGCATATTGACAGAGTTATTTCTAAATAAGGTGATATTCTACAAGATAATTGTATCGGTGTCATTTGTGTGCATTTACTGGCAATTTTACAGTGACTTTCTGCAGAAGTGGTGTAACAACGAAGTGTTTTAGTAGCGGACGCAGTCATGATGCACGAGTTTCGGTTCTGAGGTTTCATCAGCGCAAGCCTGCAAGTGTGTACATCGTTGACATAAAGGCAGCAACAATGTTCTTACTTTCTCTGCGACTCACCGTTTCGTGCGCGAAAATGAATGCAACAGCTGCTGATCCTCCACCAGAAGAGATAACAATATATTATTGTAAATATGCATGTTTTCCGATTTGAGTAACTTCAGCTTTGCATGAAAGTGTGCGTCCCATATTCACAATGCCTCGTTTGTACAGTAACTTTTAAAATGCCGGTTTCTGACGTTAGGACACACGCAAACGTTAAGGAAGATGGGAAGAGTTAGGAATGTCGGATGTGCAACGTCGAGCATGGTGGTAGTCCTGTGTTTGGTTTTATGTGGATAGAGGAAAACCGCAAATTAATGCGAATTAAAAAGCAACATTATTTGTTTTGGCACAAACTACCTGTGAGCCAAAAACAGGGTTGCTATAATGGTGAGGAGTTCTTTAAAGTACTTGTCAGTCAATGTTGCAACTACCTCGTTGCATCACTGGAAAGATCAAATCAAAGTCACCTTATCCAGAATGTACCACATCATTTGTCACTTGCGCTGTGGACTATGTCTATTCCTGGTCGATCTTCTGTTCTTGAGGCAGAACATATTGAAGACAACCACACTCACAAAGGTTGACAAACACACAGTTACCATGTCGCCTACCCTGCACCTCGCCATAACCGCTGGTAGTACTACACTGTTCGGTGTAACCGCACGATTGCACAGTGTCCATTTGCAATCCATGGCCCCGTCGGGATCTCGTGCGTGTGCAGATGTTTGCCCGAATCTTTGCCGAACTTTTCTTCAAAACTTTGGCATGTGCTGAACTTTGTTGAATCTGAAGTTCGGCAGATTCAGTCCATCACTAGTTGTTAGTGAAAACTATTAGGAAAGGAAATGGTATGTTGATGAAATGGTTGTAATATGCCGTGCACTCATCGAAGACGATGTCAAGGATGGCGTCTAGGACAACCTTTACGACGACATCGAGGACGACCTCAAGAACGACGTCTAAGACGACCTCTGGAACGGCGTCCTAGATGACATCAAAGATAACCTCAAGGACGACCTCTAGGGCGACGTCAAGAATATCGGGTCATCTCAGCTTCAGCTACCGGCACTTACGAGCTTATGCAACCGGCATTTACGTGACCTTGATTATGCAACCTTGCACTTCAGCCATGGGCATTTTGTGAGCTTGATTACGCAACCTTGGGGACATGACCTTCAGCGTGGTTGGACCTATAAGGCCACCGCTTTAAAGAAGAATTGTACGACACCATGATGCCACGTGACACCATGACTCCCGTGGCACCATGGCTTTACATGACACTGCTTCTCGTGGCAAGGGCTATGGCGTCCAACCGCCAGCTGGACCCCTTTGCTGACACTTCCTGCCGCGGCCTTGCTATGGTGT
Source organism: Ixodes ricinus (assembly GCA_037355805.1). Taxonomy (NCBI): domain Eukaryota; kingdom Metazoa; phylum Arthropoda; class Arachnida; order Ixodida; family Ixodidae; genus Ixodes; species Ixodes ricinus. The sequence goes on along the minus strand of JAZHYW010062621.1, from coordinate 14,737 downwards.
GACCAGCACCAACAGAAGGGTCCCCGTATCAAAAGAACCGTGGAACAACTGTCTAGCGAAGGGATTCACGCGAAGCTAACGGCAAGTTAAAGTGGACTGCTTTCCTTACCGGAATGAACTCCTTGATCGTGACAAGAGCGCTGCAGAGATGGCTCTTGTGGGGAGAGCACGTCACCTCCGAGAAGTCGGTCGTGGCCACCACTGCAACCTTGCCGAGCTCTCGGTTTCTAGGTCGAAGGACGACGTCTGTCGCCGCCACGAAGTGGCCCGGACCAACGGAGTCGTCTGCTAGCATAGCCTGCACAGATTCCAGGGTTCGGACTACCAATCTCACCTTCCAGTTTGGCGGGAGCTGAAATTAAGCCATTGTGCCACCACGTTACCACTTCCAGATTGTTTCTGGGGTCGGTGCCCTGCAACGCATATTTCGTCAGGTCGAATGGGGAGTCGCAACTTTACAGAACGTAATGCGAGTACTATCGGCACGTAATTAAACGCGAACTTAGGAACGCGTGGCCTTCGATACACGCTGCGCTACCTTGGAGGGTGTGCACATTAGAGTGAGCGCACACTCTCACAGTCCCCCCTTTCCACTCCGCAGTTTTATCAGCCTCCAGGTAGCGCAGCATTTATCGAAGGTCGCACATTCCTAAGTTTGCGTTTCATTCCGTGCTGATAGTACTTCGGTATTGGTTAGATGGACGCATTGTGGCTTCATCTTGGTAACGGGCCCCGTAGTGTTATCCAGGAGATGTAATTAAGGTCGGCGGCTAGGGCAAAGCCTTAGTAAGTTTTATAATTTGTGCAAGATGAATTCACGTCTTGTTTGCTGTTGCACAATCTGCGATGAGAAGACAGAGGCACCGACAGGGACCAGTAGAATTTTTGCCGTCGGCCCATGCTCAGAAAGTAATGTAGTGGTTCAGAACAGAATGCACACAAACACTAACTTATATGACTGCAAGTAGGTAAGTGCTCAACTTTTTTTAATATGTATTTTACGTGCCTCACCAAGGGCCAAGGTGGCTTTTGCCAGACTGTCAGTTTTCTGGATGGGCTAGTGAAATTTCCACCAGTTTTTTAAGGCTGTTTGCACAGCTGAGACACCTTCCAAAGCATGTAGCTGTCATTTGGCCATCAGTGCGATTCTTGTTAAAGGGCAACTTTGGTCAAAAACGAAACCAAAATATGACTGGCTGTGAACATATTTCGTGCCACTAAGGCATGAAATATGACCACAGCCGAAATATTATGTCAAACTGAAGCCACATACTCCACTTAAACCGATTTTAACGATGCGATCAGCTGATCTTTAGTGGGTGGCAGGAGGGTTAGCTTTTAGTCAAGAAACACTGGGCGGTGTCTACCGCAGCACCCCCATGACGTCACATCGCGGAGGAGCTGCGGTTGATTCCGCGTGTTGTACCGCAGTACCACGGTCACGTCCCGTCACATACGTACAGCTGATGATCAGTTTTGCCATCCCTCTAGCAGATAGTTTCAGTTTTGCCATAGATGCCTAAAACCCAACTTTGAGCTGTGATATTTATAAAACTACATTCTAAACAAAAATTAAACCTTGTAATTCAGGGGCACTGACTGAGCTGAAAACAGTCGAAATCCCAAATTCGAAAATCTTGGCCGGAGTTGCCCTTTAACTCTTTCCTGACCACGGGAAAAGTAGCAATTTTCAAAGCATCCGTGCGAACGCTTTTATTTCTTTAACTAATTTGCATATGGAGCAATATAACATATTAAAATGTGGCCAATTACAGCCTAAGCTCATTATAACAGACCTTGATTTTGACCAAGATTTCGGTCTGTTGTAAAAGGAGTATGCTGTATGCAGATATGAAGTTGAGTCAATGGTGCACAGAGGAAATCCAACCGAACTTCACAAATCGGTATGTTATATCCAAATGTCTGTTGTAACCAGGTCTGTTATAATGAGCTTAGACTATAGCTGTTCTTTCCAAAGAAACCAAGGTTGGTATAATGTGGGAAAAAGATTTTACAATTTTATTGTTTGAAAATACAATGCATGTGCAGAAGGCATATAAACGCCGACACCTCTACAGATATTCAAATTGAACGACAAATAAAAGAAAAATCAGAGTTATACAAAATGTGCCCACACTAACGGCTAAGCAGAGTGCAAGTTTGTTTGCTTCTTGCACAGGGGGTTGCGGTGGCGTTGGAACGACACCGAGCTCTGATTGGCTCCGATCGAAGGATAGTGGAGGTGGCTTCGAGGTCTACCCACTATCCTTCAAACGGAGCCAATCAGAACTCGGCATTCTGATGTCGCTACAATTCCCTGCGCAAGAAGCGGATGAACTTCCGCTCCGTATTACTTCTGAAAGTTAGTGTACTCTATTTTTTGGTTCGTCAGAGAGTTAGCCTCTGTAACATGTAGGCTTTCCAACGAATTCAGGTACCTGTATTGGTGAAACATGGATAGTACACCTCATCATTTAAAGTGTCCCCAGAGGTCGAGGTCTAAAACATGCCACAATACAATTAAATTATGTAAATAATGTCTTTTTTGTTACAAAGAGTGATGCAAGCAGTTAGCCGAGTCAGACAAGTGCAACCACCGTTTCTAAGACTATTTTTGAGAGCCCAACAGCTTGGGATAAAGCTCAAACCTACGTTGAAACCGAAACTACAGTTGTTCGGCTATTCATGGGATTGTGGAACATAATTTTCTGCACTGAATTTAATTTCTTGACGGCGCCTGGAAACCATTTATTACCGGTGATCGATGGCCTATGGGTGCGGTCAGGAAAGAGTTAAGGAAGATGTGTAACATAATCTTAAGAATTTTCTAAAAAATATTGTTTTTTCTTTAGGGGCCTTTATAACTGCACATTTTTGTCAAAAGCTTTAAGACAAGAGTTTTTTTGTTTTGTTTTTCTAGAAAAGAGATTAGTACATTGAGACCAGCGGCAATCACTAAAAACTACAGCCAAGCTTTCGTCGAGAATGGAAGCCTGGCTATAGCTCGACAGGCATGCATAAAACTAAACTTTGAAAGCTGCTTCTGTGTCTCCTTTAAGTAAAGCGGACAGGAGCGCCTTTTGGGAACATACTAGTACCTGGCTCTGCTTTGCGACGACGAGCTGGACGAAGTTGAGCTTGGAGTCCGCCAGGTAGAAGATGTCCGTCTCGCTCTGACGGCTCACCAGGAACACAAGGCCCACAATGTCCACAGCCCGCCCGGGCGAGCCGTTCTCGCTCAACAGCACCGGAAAACTGGTCACCTGCGACGGGAAACCCTCGGTTCGAAACCGACTCGCTCTTGCCTGGCGCGAGAAACGCAAGATTGAAGGGTTGCTTCGAGCGTTCAAAGCTCAAGTCGCTATTTCGTTAAATTTTCTCGACCAAAGCGAAGACAGTGCGACTGACCTGCCGATAACTGGACCTGCTTAGAATAAAATACCGTATTTACATTAATCTAACGCGCCGACCCCCGATTGTAACGCGCATTCTGTTTTCTTATCCAAGCATGATGATTCTAACATGTCCCCGATTTCGGTTTCATATTGGATTATATAATGCATAGGCCGTTTTTAGGTATAGACCAACACACTGTGTACATATAAGTATGCACTACAGCTGCGCAAGTTCAAGTTATCGTTCATTATTACCCCCAGATACAGTCAAACTTCTCCCCATCATCACACATTTTCCGTTCCAATTGCTCGAGACGACTCGCACTTCGCGGTTATCTAACTTTCACGCAAATATTGCCAACGAAACAAAACGGCAAAAACGAACTGCGCAAAAAAGTCGGCCACAATAACAATGAACATGTGTGATCGATTAACCGATCTAGACCCGGTCGTGACACCGAGCTTTCGATTAAACTTCCAAAAATTCGTAGAATTCTATAACACGAAAATGAAAGAAAACGATTGTACATGTGAAAATTGCACACAAACACTTTGGGCAGGGAGCTCCATTAATGACGCAGAGAAGTGAGCCCTCGGGACCTCGTGCAACACTGGCATGAGCGCCACCTGGAAGGAACGGAACTCGCCTGACGGCTGTAGTAGATCCGGACGTGCTCCGGACAGTCAGCCGTCTCGTAGCGGGTTCCTTTCGACGTCGTCAGTTCCACCGCACAGTTCTGGACGTCGGGCAGGACGTTCCTGTGTGCGGTCACATTGTGTCGTGAAGGAAACGAGAAACTGCAAAGCTATAGTTGACCCACTCCCGTGCATCTCTGAAAGCTGCATACTACCACCAAGGGCAATTCCTGGTTCCTTGCCGCGTCCTCCAAATAAACTGCAGTAACAACTGAGGCATTGCAAACTCGGTTGCGCACAGACTATGGTACTCAGTTTCACGATAACTTGGCGAACTCTGGAGGTTATGGCCCTCGCGATCCAAAAAGAGCGTCGAAATAAGGCACTTGACCTTACGTCGCATGACTTCGGGATGTCACATGACTTCAGGATGGCATGTGACGTCGCAGCGTCACGTGACTTCACAGTGCTACGTGCTATCGCTTTAAAACCAACAAAGGTGCCCAGAGCAATGTGACGCCGAGCAATCGGTTGCTTCCCAACCGTTCCCAAGATGCGTCACGGGCAGGGTTTTGAAGTCGCAAGACGTGCACTCACCTGACGGGGCTCACGTGGACGTTGTAGACGGACACCGCCCTGCCTTCGACCAGCATTTGCCGAAGCTCGTCCGTGGGCCTCCACACGCTCAGGACGCAGCCTGAAGATGGAAGGGAGGGACTAGGTCGCCAAAAAGCTGTGCTCAGAGCAGGCAGGTAGCCAGGCATGTATGTGAAAGCTTGTGACAAGTGGCAACATTGATTCTATGCACCAATATGGCTGGAGCGTCGTTATAGAAGTGTCGTCCAAATATTCGAGAGCATGTCGTAAACAAACAAAGGTATAAAGGCGAGGAACACTCACAGACATTCTTGCGCAGGTCCGATTCGTGAATCCCTCCCACGAGGACCTTGAACATCGGGATTACATTCCGTTCTTTTGGACACTGCAACAGAAAGTCCTTCTAAGCCTCGAAACCGGTCCGCTCTGTTAACTGTCGCCCTTTTGTGACTGGTGCAGTTTCAACAAACTGTATATTACGTACTACAGCAGGCTCGCAATAATTCAGACTCTCACATTTTATACTTTTGGTTAATTGAAACAAATTTCAAAATTTTGGTTGTCCCGCTATATTTTTAATGTATTCTTAAGCCACTTGAAGGGGTACTCCGGCAATTTCTTCATGGTACCCGATTTGCCTGAATATTTGCTAAACACACCAACCAAGCATTGCTGAAATAGTATCCCAAATATTAGGTCAACATATATATATATTTTTTTAATGCGAATAGCATTCTTTGGATACTTCACGCACTTTTCGTCTATCTATGTATCTATCTATCTGGCTATCTAACCTCTTACGCCGCGGGTCGATAAATAAATAAAAAAGACCGGCGCCGGCTGGGATTCGAACCGTTGACCCTTTGATCAGCAGGCAGACGCGCTAACCACAGAGCTATGAAGGCAGTCATTCAACGCACTCTAAACGGTTGTTTATATCTTTACCATAGGACGCGCTTTACAGCGCTGTCACAGCTACCGGTGCGCGCGTTCCATGCACGAGGGCTCATTCCGCTCTCGTGAGGCTGAGCACGGCCGCTAGCTCACCCTCTCCCGCGCTCGGGAGAGGGTGATGTAGCGACCGTGCTCAGCCTCACGAAGACGGATGACCCTCGTGCATGGCGCAGCGCGCACCGGCTAGCTGTGACAGCGCTGTAAGCGCGTCCTATGGTAAAGATATAAACAACCGTTTAGAGTACCGTTGGTTGAGACTAGCTGAGACGCCAGAAAGTCTGGTCGGTACCATTTTGAGTGTTTGTGCGTATGGCGCGTGCTTTGCTCGCCTTCCTAAGTGACACAAACGCACGTGCTGGGCTGCGGAGATCGTGCGCAGGGCTGTGAAAGTGTCAACAAATTTAGAATCGCCTCAAGAGTGGGCTGGCGTATCTAGAGTGTGCCGGCCACCTGACGAACGCGCATAACTCCGCACCGTTTGATGCTATTCGCATTAACGTAGATAATCATTCCCAAAGGATGGGTTCTGCTGATTTTCACAAAGTTATTGAATTTACAATTTTGGTCTTCATCATGTTTTTCAAACTGAAAGTCTATACTGGCAACAACAAAAAAGTGATGCCAATGGAAAGCATGGGTTCGCTCTTTGGACTGTAGAATTTGTTCCCAACTGATTCCAAGCAGTTTCATGGTGTCAAATGAATGCTTTAGAAGCTCGCTTCAGTACCCGCGTTACAGCATGGAACAAACACTTGGCATAGTCTATTATTTTTTAACTGCTTGCTCGACTGGAAAGAAGCCTGTCTGCCACTGACGTCACGGCACTAAAAAGTGTGGGTATGTTTGAATGTTTCTTTTTGCATCATTTTCATTTGCCGATTTTGCAATAACTATTATGAATTTCACGATGCTAAATAGCATACCGGAAAGGGTGAAGGCCGGGCATTCAGAAAATATAGTTAGTTGGGGTAGCTAAAGAATTGTAGAGCCCCTCCACTTCACGTGAAGATGGAGGACCAACGAAGCTGTTATTTCTACGACGTCTAGGACGATGCCGAAAGGACGACGTCTAGGATGACCTCAAGGACGACCTCGAGGAAGACGTCTAGAGGATGACCTCTCGGACGACTTCTAGGATGACGCCTAGGACGGCCTCTCGGACGACCTCAAGGACAACTTCTAGGACGACCTCGAGGACAATGCCTAGAGATGATAACAGGGGATCAGGACCTCACCATCTAATAATGCCAAGGAAGGCTGACCCACGCTGGTTGCCCACTCTTTTAATTTTTTTTTATTCATACCTGCCACGACCAATGTTGAGTTTTCTGTCAACATTCGCGGACACATTTTTTCCCAGATCCTAGCGCATAACAGCTTCGCTGTAAAAAAATCGCTGAAGTACCCCTATTCAAACGGTGTTTTTTGTAATTCATACTTCTTGTTCTCGCGGTCCCATTGAGTGCACTTCATTCTGGGCACTGGTGCACTGCAGAGAGGCAACATCCGCAAAGCATGCTTCCGCGGGCATTGCTTCTCCGCAGTGCACCGGTGCTCGGTGAAAAGTGCACTCAACAGGGCTCAAGCAGGGTACCATGATCTATGAAAACGGGTACCACGCGGAAATTTCTGTAGCGACTTGCATGGACGCTGTGACGTGGTGGCATGGTATAGGTCCACGTCACAGCGTCCGCGCAAGTTGCCATGAAAACTGCCGAGCGGTGCCCGTTCTCATCACTCATGTGTTCCCTGCTCAATATTTCACACTACACAACTTCTCGGCCCGACGAACAAACATGATTTTGCTTGAGTTGTCATGTGCTGTCTAAACAGTCCACAATAAACAACATTTCTGCAGTCTTGGGCAGTAACTAGTGCGTTACCAGCAACTAGTTACTTTTTTCAGTAACCTGTAACTGTAACACATTACTGCTTAGTGTAAATGACTTGTAACTGTAACAGGGTTACTATTTTTCGAAAGTAACTGTAAAGAGTAACGTCATTACTGTTACTTCTCAGATTTTTATGCGAAAATATTGAAACGCGAACACCAAATTGTCAAGCAACCGGGAGAGAATTTGAAGTCCTGAGTACGGGAAAGGCACAGCCAAAACTGCTGCAAAAACAATCTGGAGCTGGAGAGAAAAAAAAAAGAAAACAAAAAGAAACTAAATTTGGGGTGACCCTGCTTTGCCAAGCTGGTCCCGCCAACTGGAATGATGGGAACGTTTGTGTCTGCACCCGCCGTGTAGAATGCATCGCCACAGCGCATGCAGATGTAACAAAGCGCGGCATCTCTAAAACGTTTCGCTTTTAGTCGCCCGACAGAGGGAGCAAATGCTTTTCGCGGAGGGCAGTTTTTGGTTATTGTCGCCCTAAACGCCCGCGGGCTTACGAAACAACTGATTTTCCTAACCTCGTCTTTCTTCCGCCAAGCATACGGTTCCTTCCCCTCCTAATTTGAATCGTCCAACTCCCAGAAGCACTCTTGTGGGGTCTCGACTTTAGGCCTATTTGCTCTCCCTTCGCTTTTTTGCAACTCAATTACCGGCCTTGCCTCCCGTCGCACACTTGCTCTACCCAATTGCTCTGCTTCTTGGGTCCCGTCACTTGGGAAAGAGTATTCGCTCAAACCGTCTGTGTCGTTCTGCTTGTTTGTGTGTTTTCTTGAAATTGAAAGACCGCCCTTAGCCGGGACCAGTGGCACTTGTCACCACTTGATTTGTGGATATTCACGTGTGAGCTTTCCGGGTGGTCTCTTCAAAGTTGGGGTGGTGAGATGGAGGAGCGCAAATGTGTCCGATCTGGTTAGGAAGTGATAAAGAAAAGATTGCAAAAGCCGTTTGAAATTCTACACGCAGCGGACGTTTGTACCTCGATCACTGCTTATTTTGCACCACAGCCGTGTTCAGCGGGTTTGACGGACGAATGTTGCAGCAACATTGTTCTCCAAGTTTTCAAGAGATGCTCCGTGTTTCATGAAAGACTGTGAGCATGCAATAGAAAACGATTTGATTGACGAGTAGATTGGAGTGGCATAAGAAAACATCTATGACTTATATCATTGACTTGACTTGACATTTGCACGATTTTTACTGCTTCCGTCCCATTTTGCCTCACCAAAGAAATCAGAAATTAAAATTGACCGATTGTAAACTCGCACTCATGATAGGATATGCCCGAGATCTAGACGCATGCTGTTGTATTCCTGTACACCTTATGATGATCGCGCTTATTTTAAAGTTCTTTATGGACTGTCAGCAGGTATCTCCCAGCTTAATATTTTGAAAAACTGAAGTCGCCTATTACTTTTGCCAAAGAACTATAAATGCTTTATTATATAGTGTATCTACCCAATACTGTCTTAAATTATGATCTTGTTCAGGGGCCCATTCATGGTAAAAATTGAAATAGGAAGAATCAAACATGTTAATATTGGTTATTAAAAAAATCTTAGTTTCTCATAAAATCAGATTCACTACCGTGAACAACACGTCTTATGAAAAATCTATGCTAATTGAAATGCATATTAAGGAAGGTTCCTTTTGAATGTTTTCTAATATTTTTTTGTAATGTAACGACGAAGTAATGGCACTACTTTAGTGAAGTAACTGTAACAAGTTACTCTTCAAATTTTGGAACTGCAACGGTAGCAGGGTTACCTTTTTTTTCCATAAATAACCATAACTGTAACACTTATACTTTAGCAGTAACATGCCCACGACTGCGTTTCTAAAGAATAAATAAACTTACTTAATACATTTCACAAGTGTTTCTTCTGTGGCATAACTGCTTATGATCAGTAGGCACATGTAGAGGAAATAATCAAATATCTGCTTTGTATGTGCAGCCATTCATATGTCAAATTATAATTTTATCTTGCATCATATTTAAATAAATGTCTGATAATTCAAACTCCTGATAATTCAAACAAAATTTGTGACTTCCTGGAGTTTGAATTAATGAGGGTCTACTGTATGCACTACAAAAAACTTATATTTTGCACCGACTAAATTGTTCTCGAATTGAAAACAATTATATGAAGAAAGTTCCATCCAAAAATATAAGATCGCAAAACGTTTGTTACTGAAATTTTTCAAAAGGCAGCTCAGCTAGCACAGGGAATAGGGTGCTGGATTAGTGAAAGAGAGGTCGGTAAATTGATTCCTGCCAGGGGACATTCTTTTGTAGAAAAAAACCTGGCCGTGTTTTATATTTTCGTTACAACATTTCACGATGCTCTAGGCTCGGAACCCAACCCAAAAACGCATCTGCGTTAAAAAGGCTGCGGAGGAAAAAAATCTCAAAGGAAAATGTGGAGCAGAGAGGTCACGTGGATGCCCCGCGGGAGAATGTGCAGCGCGTTTGACTTGCCTTGCCTTCTTCCTCGGCCTGCTGAAAGGCCTGCTCCAACTTTTGCTGAATAGCCAGCTGCTTCTGGTTCAGCTGCTGGTCCTGGTACTCGTTCAGCAGCCTCAGTTGGTTGGGTGTCAGGATACGCTGAAATGCAGCGTGGCACCTTCAACCTGTCCACTTCTATGCTGTTTCAATGTCATTAGATTTACCACCATTTTGTGTGGCATTACTTACCAGAGAAAAGGCACAGCCTTTGCAAGATATCATGTGTTAATCAAGTGTTGAGTGTGACATGGCTCAGGACCTACGCTTGTGCACGAAGCACAGCTAAGTTGGACGTGCCCAGGGAAATGTGGTTGAGCCATAGAACACACCACTATCCTCAGCAGTGCACAAGCAGCATCTTATTTTATCTCAGGATAGGTACTTCGTTGGCTGAAAATAAGATTTGCACAACCAAAAATGGACGTTCTGCACTGAAGATGGTTCCACTTAAACGTTTTGAAACAGAACAGGTCAGGAGACCGTAATTATTCGGCTTTCGCATACAACTCAAGTTTATCCGAGTGTCTACCCTTACTACAGTGGAATTTTGTTGATACGACCTCGCATAACAAGTTTTTCGGTAAAATATGGTTTTCCTTTCATTCCTGGCCAACGTCCCATATAGAAGCAGTGTATTTTGATATAAAAATTACGATCACATTTTCGCTTGAAATGGGATAACACTACTGCAGAAGCGGGTTTTGATCAAAAACATATAACTTTACATTCCAGTCTACTAGTACAAGTCACATTGCAACATGCCACAAACGTCCTGTTACACGGCCGCAGAAGTCACGGCTAAAGTCACGGTCAACCAACGCAACCTTAACACCTCATTAAAAAAAAAAAAAAAAAAGCAGTAGCAGAAATACAAGCAATAAAGTTAATGTTCAAATATTCTAAATATATCTGGGCCGATCCCGGAGGCTGTGCAATACCGACAGTCACAGTACTGGCCTGTCCTCCAGGATCGAAACAAGTTTTTCACCACACACGCATATTTTACGTCCTTTTGGAGCCCGTTTTGGATAATACGATATTAGGATAATACGTTTTATTTTTCGGTTTCCAGTTGAAAAACTTATCACCGAGATTCCACCATATTTACGCGGGGCAGCAAAGGTTTCAAGAAACATGCCTTTGTAGCTCGAGCGCTTGTTCCCCGAAAGCATTTTACAAAGCCGCATTCTCGTGCAAGTAGACTTTGCTGCCCTGTAAGGTTGAAGGTGAATGGAGACTCACCCTTCATTATTAAGCTTGCAGGTTTTTCTGCTGGAGCAGAGACGCCCGAGCAAATACCCAAGTACGACAAAAACGAAGTGAACAAAATACAAGGTGGCCACTGTGGATCCTAGTGTAGTAAAATGAACCGGAACAACTCAACACCTGCTAGTGGAAACCCTGAACTCTCACCGAATGTGCATTTAGGCGGCGGATTTCTACGTTGTGAAATTATAAAGAGTAGCTCTCTTCCTGCGAGAAATGAGACCGACAAACTCGCCGGGGTCAATGGCGGATGTGTTTGCAGACTATCGAGTTAGCAATTGTTGTAACTTGTGGCCCTGTATCCCATAGCAAGCAGACGACGCACTCTGTGGTCTGCTTGCCGCGCCTAACGGTAATGGTGCAGCCATCTCCCAATAAATGCATCGCTAACTTGGTCGTTTGCCAGCGCCTCCGCTGTCGACCCTGGCAAGTTTGTTGGTCTCACTGTTCACGGGAAGGGAGCATAGGCATGCACAGCGGGAGTGCCAAGCATGCTATGCCCCCCCACCCCCCAAAGGCTTGAGATGGGTGCAAATTCAGTAAAGTTCTATTTCTGTTGTGTAACACAACAAAAATAAAACCTTACTGAATTTGTGCCCCTCCGCAGCGTTTGGGGGGGGGGCATGGCATGGTTGACCTTTCCAGCTGTGCACGCCTAGGGAAGAAAGCCACGCCTTGAAATTTCACAAAGTAAAATGTTTTCCGGTTCGTTGGACAACTCTAGGATCTGTTGTGGCCACCCTATACTAGTATAGAGTAGCCTCGCTGTCTTTTCATATTCACCCCACGGAGGACACATAGACGTGGAAGACCGAACTGCGCGGACGAGGGAGATGATGAATGCAAACGGCGAGGCAATGTCGCATTCCGAGTTTACTATCGTCGGCTTCATACCTCAATCTCCACGGAGTCTGTAGAGCAGCAAAGGGCCTTCCAGATGTCCTGTCCCGAGGTCAGGCCCTGGATCTGCTTGACGGAGTAGGACACCTGGACTCCGCTGAGCGTCTCCAACGACAGATCCTCCGCTGGGCGACGGATTAATATGGGGGATTAAGAAAAGATCAAATCCGGCAAAACAACACCAGAGGACACCTGTAGCGTGTACCCTGTTCTCCCACTTGTCCAAGCAAGAGCTGTGAGTAACCCTAGTACCATGGGGAGGTGTTGTACTATTCTGTATCCCATACAATGGTACACCCGGTACCATTGTATGTCCTCCGTGTCCAAACTCCCTTGTCAGTAGAAATCCATAAAATTGCATTGCCTGTGCAACTGTACACCTACTGCCACTGTATACCTTGTGCTGTTGTACACCCCGTGTTCAACCTCCACAGCGAGTACAGTAAACTTTCGTTAGTTCGACCTCGGTTAATTCGAATTTTCGTTTAATTTGATCGTGTTCAAAAGTCCCGGCGAGTGCCCATACATTTCTATGGGAAGAAAAGTTTGATAGTTCGAACTCAGGAAGACTCCATATCAGATAATTCGTCCCGAGCAAATGCACGCGGGCTCACATTGCAGGGCACCACGACAGAAAAACCACCGAGGTACGGCGAAACACGGGCCCTTTGCTGCAAAGCCGAACGTGCGCAAATATGCATCTGCTCCTCTATGCCGTTGAGATGAACCGTAGTGAATGGCACGAGCCAGCGCAACCGATCTGGTGTGGAGTAGCGTGGAGAACATAGCACGTGGTCGGGCGCGGAGACAGCGCGCGCTCTCAAAGCGAGCGCTTTTCTGTAGCATCGTGTGCAGTCTATCTTGCGTCGCCGGAAAACGCAAAATCTCTTTTCCTTTTTTTCTTCTGTTTTTTTTTTTTTTCTTGTTGCCGACGGTTTGGTTGCTTGGCGGCAAAGTTGGTTCGTAAAGTTTTCTCAGCGCGCGGCGCTTTAACGCGCTTTTCTGTATGATCGTCTGCAGTCCATCTTGCGCGTCAGAAAGCGCAAGTTCTCTTTTCCCTCCTTTTTTTTTTCTTTTTGTCGGCAATTTAGTTGTTTGATGTCAAAATCGGCTTGTAAAACTTTTTTTTTCTTTTCTTTTTTGTAGTGCGCGATTTTTCGGGGTTACGCTGTTCTCCGGAGCATGCTTTTAGACACGAGTTTGAAGCGCAGACGGCAGCAGACCATCCGTGAGCACTTTGGACAATAAAAGGAAGTTTAATTTTAACCGTTTTTGTGTCCTTTTAACTCGATTATTCGGATAATTCGACCAAATCTCGAGGTCCCGTCGAGGTCGAATTAACGAAAGTTTACTGTAGTACACTAGGACACCCCATACCATTGTATGGGATTCACGGTAGTCCACGGTACACAATAGTATGGTGTAGACAAATGTATACACCACACTAAATTGCATCTAAAAATGGCCTCATGGTACCCTTGGTTTCATTCTATGCAGCTAATGGCTTACGCAATCGCTTTCACGATGAAATAAAACTTGGAAGTGCTCACAATGAAAGAAAGGCTACTGCATACACTTCTGGAGGAGAGCATCACGCCATCGCTGCGAGTTGTGTTCAATCAACCCTGGCCACTTAATGAGGTGCACTTGCTATCGCAACAATACGCAATGTGGCATGTGGCAAAGGAATTGCGAATGCATAAAGGACTTTTAATCTGAAAGCATTAACTACCCCATAAAGCGGAGCTGGCGGCGTCTTTAACCGCAAAAAACGCGAAAGAAATGCCCATTCTTCCATTGGCCGAGCAACACGTCTCCTAGATAGCCATTGGCGGCAGCTTACACGAGAGCTCGTGCTCGGCCACCGCTCTTGTGTTAGGCATTCCCAGATGGGGGGGGGGGGGCTGCGGCTGCTTTACGAGAAGGCACGCTCGGCAATCTCGGCAGTAGCAAAACATGGCCATCCGTGCCAGTACACCGCAGACAAACTAAAGGAGCCAAAGAACGACATTAATGCTTTTGCATTCACAACTCATAAGAAGTGCTTAGGTGTCCTCGGAATTTTTCTTCCTCGTCCACGCACTCCCCTTTGGAAGCATTGCATCATTTTCTCTGAAATGCCGCTGCGCATGAAATTTTACTGTGAAATGCCTCTGCGACAACCAAATTGTTATACTAATATGCAGGTCCTGGCTGTGCAGCCCCCATCCCCATGCAGTGGAGGGACCTGGGGGAGCAGGATTCCCATACAAAGCCATTGCTTTGAAACGAAAAGGAGGCAGACACTAAACTTACTGTCGGCTTTCTCGACTTGCGACAGCACTTCGGCGGTCAGCTTCTCGGTAAAGGCGCTGCGCAGCTTGTCGTGCTTGGCCGCGACCACGAGTTCGGCACGCTCGCTGCGCATCACGGCCGTCTTGTTAGACAGCATCTCCAGGTACTGAGGAAAACGAGGATGCGAAAGGCAGTTGACCGCGACCACTGCATCGCCCAACAGCGGCAAACACGGATCCCATTACATATACGGGCAGGTCACAAAAGAGTGGAACAATCTGCTACATAGGACGCATGTTCAAATGTTGATTGAG
>JAZHYW010062620.1:0-22250 GCA_037355805.1 Ixodes ricinus | reverse complement strand
CCGTATTTACTCGCATAATGAACGCACTTTTTTTCCCGAAAAATCGAGGCAAAGTTGGGGGGTGCGTTCATTACGCGAGGTAAAAGTTTTGCGTCCGTATTTACTCGCATAATGAACGGACCTTTTATCCCGCAAAAATCGACGTAACTTCTTATCTCTTTACGCGCGCGCGGCAACTCCGAAAGCCAAACTGCGATGAGCAAACAAAAAAGCCCCTCTCTATGTTTTTTTTTCTTGCTTCTGTTTTTTTTTCCCCGCCTTTCGCAAGTTGTTTTGTTTGCCCACGCTGCCCATGCTTTCGCGACCTCGCCGACCTCGCTGCACCAGGATAGAAAAGTGTGTTCATTTCGAGGGCTCCTCGCTTCTCTTTCCAAAGTGCGAGGAGGAGGCGCGGGCAGGATCTTCATTATGTGCACTTTGCTTGGGCGACGGCTTCTCTGCTTTTCTTTCTTATCTCCTTGCACGCGGCGCGCGACCCTGGAACCAAACTGCGTCTTGCGAAAAAAGAAAAAAAGCTCCCTCTTTATGTTTTTTTCTTTTCTCTTAATTCCATGGATTTTTTTTTTGTCGTCTTTCGCAAGCTGTTTTGCTTTGCTTAGGCGAGGGCTTCACCGCTTCTCTTTCCTATCTTCTTGACACGCGACCAACCTGCGCTGTGCAAAAAAAAAAGAAAAAGCCCCTTTTTTGTTTTGTTTTTTTGCTTTCCTCTTGGTTCCATAGATTTTTTTTTTTTTTTGTCGCCTTTCGCGAGTTGTTTTGTTTCGCTTTGCTTAGGCGATTCCTTCTCCGCTTCTCTTTTTTTAACTCCTTGCGCGCGGCGCGCAAACCAAAACCCAAACTGCGCTGTGCAAAAAAAAAAAAAAAATCTCTTTTTTTTTTTTTTTTTGCTTTCGTTGGATCTTTTTTTTTAACGCCTTTCACAAAGCGTTTTGTTCGCTCATCGCTGCACATGCATTTGCGACCTCGCTGCACCAGGATAGAAAAGTGCGTTCATTTCGCGCGCCTGGAGGGAGGGGGTCAAAATTTTGACGTCCGAGTTGGGGGTGCGTTTATTACGCGAGTGAAAAAAAAAGTCGAAATTTTGAGAGCCCACTTGGGGGGTGCGTTCATTACGCGAGTGCGTTCATTACGCGAGCAAATACGGTATATTCAATTCACAAATGTTTGGCCAAAATCGCTTCAAACTCAAAATGCACTATTGGCACGTGACTAGTAATTCGATTAAAACACGGTCACTCACTTTCGTTTTCCCTTGACTTCGTTTTTCTCCTTCAGCAGAAGGGGGCACAGATTCAGCGCAATGGCGCTCACCTGGCAGATCGTCCAGGCTGAAGAGCAGCTCTTGCTGGAACGGCTCCCTTTAGAGACAGGAACAGCACGATGAACCTCGGAAGTACCGCTTCGGTGCATCGCTGCGACCAGCGAAAAGGCAAGCCACGATCAGAAGCGACAAACTCACCTCGGCTCCTTCTACGCCCGGCGTGACATCGACGGCGTAGTCGTCCTGGAAGTCTGTTAATGATGGTGTCTCCAATCCATGTCTGAAAAACAAATGGGGAAATATGCATTAACGCTTACAGAGACAGCTCAAAACGAGTACTGGCACTGCCCTTCTGATGTGTGTAGTACTTCGTTCACCATTCCCTCCGATCGAGGTACGCTACTCGAGTATTTTACTTC
Organism: Ixodes ricinus; assembly: GCA_037355805.1. Lineage (NCBI taxonomy): Eukaryota > Metazoa > Arthropoda > Arachnida > Ixodida > Ixodidae > Ixodes > Ixodes ricinus. The sequence goes on along the minus strand of JAZHYW010062620.1, from coordinate 20,570 downwards.
AGCCTTCAGGCATTCGTGCATTTTGAACTGGGGTAGCTAAAAGCGTACGGTCTTTCTAATCTGCGCAATTAAAAACTCCAATATACTAAGCAGACTATGTGAGCCACTTGAACTCGAACTCTGGGAAATATACGTCATCATCTCAGACTGAAGCATTAAAAAAAATCACTACTCAGGAAAAAAAAAAAAAATTCCTGCAAAAAGTTGATTTTGAAAAATACCATATTTACATCCACATAACATGTATAGTATAATAACCTTTATTTGGACTTCTTGAGCCACGGGTGAGTGGGCAAAAGGTAAACAGACTTTACCTGACAAAGCCCCCCCTCCCCTTATACATCGCACAGCAGAAAAAAAGGAAATGATAATAAATACAAACAGACCAACCGGTTGCAAGCATGAAACATGTGATTAACATATGCACATTAAACAGGGAAACATGCTGGCATTCCACACGAATTCTTTTACAAGAATCTAGAGTATTCACAGAAAGTTTCATTTGTTTACACAGCGTAGTTATTTTTTTACAAATTATTTTCGGTCCACTGAAGCTAAAGAAAAGGTAGAGGTTAAAGCATTTTTCTCAGTTCAGCTTTTTGGCAACAAATCCCACCTAAATAAAACTATTGTTTCAATATGAAACTAGAGACTTAATATTTGCTAGCTTATATGCCGAAATTTTATGGAGCTGGTTACTATGAACTTAGATTTTGCAATTTCATTTTCCTTCATTATGAAAAATTGTATTTAACAAAACTTGGTAAATGTAAAAAAATTATAATTGTTTCTAGCTGAAAAATGCATATTTTCTGAAATTTCTTTTATATGCAACTAGCAACAGAGTATTCCAGCATGCATTCCACCAGAAAAATATCTGGTTATCAACACAATTTCCTCAACGATAGGTTCACTGAGCAGATTCCAAGCAAAGCTTTGTTCTGGGGTATGATACCTCATAAATTAGATTCACAGGGCATGTAACTTTGCATGCCCACCTTTTATATGACTACAAACACCACCTGCAAATATCATGCCGATTGAGTGAGCGTTATAAAAAGTTGACATTCTCAGGTAATGTCCCCACTTAATAGATTCATGTAGCTGCACTGCGCTACAACCTTCCAATGCGAAAGCAATCATCCTCCCAGAAGCTGCCATTCCCACATAATTCTTTTACAGGGATTTGCAGAATGTGATGATGTAGTGCACATATAAAGAGCTCATATAAGGAGCACGAAACAAGCGATTCGGTCAACGCACCTCGATGCGGCTGTCAAGCGCTCCGCGAGATGACGATCCGACTGAGCTCGTCGTAGAAGAGGGCAAGGGCACGCGGCGGACGACGACGGGAAGAGCGAACCAGCTCAAGAAGTTCGATCGCCGCTTTCACCGTTTGGGGGAGTCGTGCGGATGATACCGATGCTGATTGGTCCAGGCTGTCCTCTGTCCTGCAAGGCGCACCAGTCAATATGAGTCCACATACAGGAAATGGATACACAGATGCGGATGGATGGATGTTAACGGCCATACTCCTATAACGGGCAGTGGCTGCTGCCACCTAGCCTGAAAACTAAAACCTGTGAATTTTTTTTCGCTCCCCCTGCATTTTTTAACTATCGCCAGGAAGTGCGGGATATCCCCAAGACGACATTGGAGGATCGTAACGAAAAAACTAGAAACAGGGCAGACTTCCGCGTCCTCCGCCCCATCTAAGGAATCTACGATTTTTCTCTGGTCAAACCTTGTCGGCATTACACCAACACTGAACCCGCTGGGGGACAGGGTTGGGACTTTGGGCCGGAGCCACGTGGAGGGGTCCCAATGTTCAACTCTCCCACCTGTCCCCCAGCTGAGCTAGTTAGTTGTACTCCGTTAATTTTCCTACATAATTTCCACCAACCTTCTAACCTCCTTTTAGTAGTGACTGTTAATCCATTTCTCCTCCGTTCTTCCATCCCCGCCAGCAAAACCCGGAGCCCCGGAAAAATAAGTGTCATTCTCGTATGACTAGCAGTATGAGAACAAGAATGATTCTTGCATCACCAGCAATATGACCAATGATAATTGTCATGGCACCGATGCTGACTGGTACAAGAGTGTCTTTGTCCCTGTGAAGCGTATAAGTCAGTACAAGACCACAAACGGGAAGCAGATAATTGGTTTCGTTCTCGCATCACTAAAAAAAGAACAGGAATGATCCTCAAGTCGCTAGTGATATGACCAATGATCATTCCCATAGGACAATAAGTGGAACGTGTGAATAAGGTAAGTGAGTTAAACTGTCACATCACTCACTTGGATGCTGCCATGGCCTTGACTGTCATCAGGGCTCCACAACACCTATCCTTGACCTGAAAGAGAGCGACTTGGCATCAATCCTCACAAAGAGCACAACCATCTGAGGACAATCTGGATAGAGCTGTATACAAACACGAAAATTTCAACTGCAAATCCGATTGAAATATTGAGAACTCAATTAACTTGAATTATTGAAGACAATTGACCCACATAGTATACAGAGATTTTTTTTTTTTTGCTTTTACAGATTCGTTATAAGCCAAGGAACGCCACACTATGGTTTGTGCACGTGAGCTACTATACGTCCACGGTCACACATGTATAGGGGGCGAATCATGACGATCAGTCGGCTAATTCAGTAAAATTTGGTAATAAACTCTTAATTCTGTGAAAACATAATATGGTTCCTCTCAGAAACTTGCTAAAGCATCATTGAAAACCACTAAATCAACTCTTTTTAGAAGGATATATTGCAGGGCACTTTTACAGCATTCTAGGTTTCTTATGCAGCGTTTCCTAGGTTTCGGGTTTTCTGAGCGCATCCTGCACCGTGGTCCGTGCTCCCAGTGGCTGAGAGCGCAGCGACACATGTGCGCCCAACTTCCCTCCATGCTGCGAGGGAAGCAGGGGTGGCTTCGTGCACCGCACTACCGGGGGCAGAATTGGGCGCAAGGATGCACTCCGATCAGAACCAAAAACCTAGTAACGTGATCCAAATTGAGCGTTTTCAGAACACCGTAAAATGCTGCCTGTCATATCCTCTCTAAAAGGAGTGATTTAGTGGTTAATTGGAACCATATGTATATTTCTCATCTGATTAGGCGTTACTTAACAAATTATACTTAATTAGCCAAATGGTCGTTACGATTATCCCCCTATACAGTGTCTAGCTGGCCATATAGCTCACCTGCACAAACTGTGTAAGTGTAGCTTTCACGGCTTTTTTTAAACAAATCTGTAAAGCTTCAAAACAACACCTGTATAAGAATGTCTATGTAGGCTGCAAGTAGGTAGTAAGCATCACAGTGAAAAGTGAACAAGAGAAGGGTACAGCAAATTCAAGCTCACTTGGGACAGGAACCGGTAAGCATTTTACGTATCATCATGTACAGTTCATCCTGAAATGAAATTAGGAGTAATGATTGTCATCAAAAAAAGCTCAGTCAATAAAGGTGATATTCCATTGGCAATGAACTCCAATATAGTAGTTTTCTAGAATTACATTTCATGTCATTTATTTACTCTTGGACCCAAAGTCATTATAGAAAGGAATGGGTCAGTTATTCGAAAATACAAGAATACAATGCTAACAATATCCCTTCAATATATTTGTCATAAACCCCCTTCCAACAGCAACCCTAAAATATGTCAGTAATGATTTCTAAAGGCTATACAGAAACGCGCAGGACTTAAAATGCTGAAATTATATTTCGCTTCTCCACTTTTAAATGTGGCATAATTGAAGCACATCAAGTAAAACACTAAAGTGTCGAAAGAAGATTAGAATAGGAGTTGTTTATTATTTTATTTAACATCCCTACAGTGCTACTAAATTGCAAGACATGCAAGAAAATGTTGAAAAGCCTCTGAAAAAAAAAGTTTTTTTTTAAACAGTCTGGTTGGGACACGCTTAGGGTGACCAGACGTCCTGCTTTTGGCCGGGACAGTCCCGCTTTTGAGGTCCGCTTCTGCCGTCCCGTCTTTTTGTCCCAATAAAGACTCATGTCCCGTTTTCCGGACATATTCTTTATTTCTTTCTTTTTCTATATATAAGTGTGCAGACTTTTACAGCAGAGTCTTTCAGGTTAAAGTCCCGTTTAGGAAACTTCAGCAGTGATGTGATTGGCTCAAGCCATTTTGGCGCACGTTTTGGAGCAACCAAAACAGTGTTTTGGAGCAGCAAATGTGGCCTTTTGAGCAACCAAAACAGTGTTTTGGAGCAGCAAAAGCGGCTTTTGGAGCAGCCAAGACAGTGTTTCGGAGCAACAAAAGTAGATTTTGGAGCAGATATTCCTAGGAAAATAAAAATATTCGTTTCAAGTGCTGTACAAACAAAGGGCACTTTGTGTTGTGCTGTGTTCTGATGTGACGTGTTGTGACGGAACTCGCCGCTTCTGTTTTTACTGCTCAGACATCCCACAAGTGTACAGTGCTGTAGGCATTGCCAGCAATTTCGAAAACCGCTTGCCACCGTCTTACTGGTTCCCGACGTGCCAGATTTTCGTCAAAAGTGCAGCAAACGTAAAACAATAAGTTGCAAGCGTCCCAGCTGCCGCCTCAGTCACGCAATCATGTTCGCATGCACGTGAGGCCAACTTCGGCAGACTTGCTGTTGGGCATGCTTCGTCACGCGAGCGCAGACAACGGCTGTCCGATCGAAACCGAAACCATGGTCCTCAGCTCCATCGCTACCTTATCCCCAAAATTGTTCACAAAACGTAACTTTCGAGCATGCGACAAAAACAGTCCAGTGGCGCGTGCTTGCCAGGCCGGCAAACAAGGTACAAGCTAAACACGCAACAAATGAAGAACCTGAGTGCATCGATGCAAGACATTGCGAGCCAGCCTCAAAACGTTCTTGGAGCACTTTGTGCAACGACTGAACTCGAGACAAGCAAGCGTGCTGTGCGGGTTCAGCTTGCAGACATTGCCTTCTTTGCTTTAGCTCACTTCTTCACCAACTTTCTTCACAGCAGATCTTTCACGTACGCAAGGTCCCTCTCGAAAGAAGGCCCACTGAGAGGAATCTAGATAAACAATACTTTCACAAAGCAGTTTTTGAATTAAAGATGGATTTTTGTAGTAACGTATCATTTAAACAAGAACAGGAATATTGATGAACATGCGGTGGTACTTAGTTTCATCTTAGAAAGTACCATATCTGCAGTGATGTGGGAACGGCAACATTCGACGTCGCAGCGACCGCGGTCACTGGAAAGTCACTGACCAAATATAGTTTTCCCACGGCCGTTGCTTCAGCTCCCAAAGTAACTCCTGCCGCGCAAAAACATGGTTTCGTTTCACAGCATGACGGCATAGCTGGTACCTGGCACGCTAGCGTCGGAGCGTCTGCACACATCCGTGTCTATCGCTGAAAATATAAAAGAAGAGACGAGAGACGAGACCCACAAGACGAGAGCGTGAAAAGCGAGATGCCAGGGAAACCATGTAAGACCGGGTGGACAACTTCGTCAGGTGGCCGCTTGCGCCACATATCACACGCCTGCTCAATTACAGTACTCAGTTTAGTTTCGGTTTTGAAAGGCGACCTAAATTGGTCCTTTGGAGCAGGCTCGGCGCAGATTACCCATATTTTGGCGAAATGTAGCAGGATGTAGCAGGGTTAGCCCTTTGGCGCAGTTTGGCGCAATTGGCGCAGCAATCACATCACTGCTTCAGTCGTCGGCAAATACGGCCACACCAGCTTGAAGGGCCCGAAAGCAGGACCTTCCAGATGAATGCATCCCCAACTAAAGTGCGAGTGTGACTGTTCTCTAGGGCTTAGCGCTAATACAGGTAACGCTTTGGAACAAGAGCAGTTATTTTACATAGGATTTCTCCCAACCTCAACTTTACTCTGTCGCCGCCCCCCCCCCCGGTCCCGTTTTCTACTTTTTGAGGAATATGGTCACCCTAGGACAGGCGTGTCAACAAAATAATTTTACGCAAAAGAAAATACTTTTTTTAGAAAGAATTGACGGGCGGCAGGACGCGATTTAGTCGGAAGTCACCTCGCTTACCACTTTGTTTTCTCTCTTGGCATTTTGCCTTTCACACTGAGGTGAAAAGACCGAAAGTACTTGCCTCGTTGAGCAAATTACCATTCCGTGACGTCATATGGACTTTGCGCGCAGAATTTCAAACCAATCATCCCGCCATCAATGTTGCTCAACAACAAAAAAAAAAAAATTTCTGCAAACAAAATAAATTTTTTGATTTACGTATTTCAACCAGACTGTTTAAAAAATACAGCTTTTTCTTTGCAGGGGAGATTTAACGTCAGATGTGGGTATGCTGTGCAGCACTTGCAGCTCCAAAAGGACACAACTTGACCTACTTGCCTGAGAAGGTCTGTCGCTCTTAAGAAATCTATGATATGCAAATGAAGCTATTGCGCACCATTCTGACGCCCAGGCTGAATATAAAAGGGGGGAGGGGGGGACCTTGGGCTATCCCTGGTTTTTGTAACTAAAATATAGATATTTCCAGGAAGAGTACTTCACACACAAAATGTAAGATGCATATCTGTCCTATGTCAATTTTTGAACACATCAAGCTTTTCCTCAGTGAGGACTTTAACTTAAAACAAAATAAAGTAGATTGCCCGAGCTCCCCGGTAAATTTTAGTTCAGAAACATCTTGATCGTGGTCTCAAAATACTTTTACTAATATAATTTTTTATATGTAAATTTGCAGCAAGGAGTGGAACTGAAATACCAAATCAAAACATTGAACTCCTTTACTTTATACCTCACAATGCGTTTTAAAACATTTATATCAACGTAACTAATTGGCGTATGGTTGTCAAATTTAGTGCAAGGATGTATAATTAGTTTCTCAAAACCCAAAACACCAAAGTTAAAAAAATATTTTAAATTTGGAGGCATGTCCCTTTAAGCAACATTGCAAGTTTGTTCTGCATCCAGAGCTTCTATTAAGCGAACTTGAGCTCGGGCTTAAACATACTTTCAAATCAACAAGCTCAAATCAATCAACCCCACGAATCGCAACTGTGACTTGTGCCATCTCAACCCCTGCAAAGTTTACATAAATTAAAAAAAAACAGTCAACATACTGATTGATTTAATTAAAGCTAAGTCCAGACAATAAGAAAGCGTGTGAGAATAAGTCTACCTGGGTGGCACCCTGTTGGCCACCTGGTAACGTGGCGCTAATCTTTCGGCGTCGAATCTGTGGGACAGGTTGCCAGAAAATCCAGCATCCCTGCATTACAAACGCTACCATCATCATCACCTGACGCACTGGCAAGTATGGTTACGTTCTCTTTTAATTCATGTCATCAATAGTGGTATTGCGGTAATGTATCCTTCTGCTCACAAAGACAAATCTGTACTTAACCTATTTCAGGATACAAAAACTAAGAAATATAGCTAACTGAAGACAAGCTGGCCTTCTTCTCTCGCCGTCTGTAATGAAAAAAAATCAGCAATTGCGTCTTCAATTATTCTTCTAATGCGACGTGAAAATTACGCGCAGGATGCTGTTTCAGTCGCGGATAATCCGGCAGATAACAATATGCACTAATAATATTTTCTTTTATCGTCATCCCCGACGTCGTCTGGCCTGGCATGGGTCATTTAAGTAGAACACACTACAGGGACGCCTTAGCGCTGCCGAAAAGAGCCATTAACCTGTAATGCAATTAGCGTCAGGCAATCGAGCTTGGCCCCGTTCATCTCGCTTACCGCCAAACGTAAGTTACAGATTCTACGGCTTCACAAGTGGGCGTTGTTGAATGTGGGCCAACCTACCTTCTGCATTGTTAACGGTAAAACCTTTCAAAATTTATATTCAATACCGTAATGACCAGGCATTTCACTATTCGTTCCCATGACTATTGTTGCAGAATATGCTAAATCTGCTGTTGGTTCCCGTAATCACTGTAACGGCGGCCTTCGACAGTACGAGATGCAAGCAGTGGCAGTGCGGGAAATTCCACAAGTATAATTTTACTCTGAGCTTCGAATACTCTGTCTGACTGTCCGAAATTCGGAAGAGGAGCCTTGAAAAGGGCTCGTAAATGCGAAAGTTTTGGAACCCCTGCTCTGTAGCATGGCGGTTAATGGTTCTCACGGTGGGATACGTTCTTACGACGTTTATACCTGTCAAATTGCCCCCGACGGGTGAAACCTTTAATGAACGACACCAAGCACTGACACCAGGCTCAGGACTCCGAGCATGAGCCGGTGCATGCAGTGGAACTGTAAGATACCTGCCTACGCTGCCGACAGTTCCACCTCCAAGCAGGCAAATTAAATTCACAGACAGACAGTTCAGCTACAGGCAGAAGCGTGTGAACGATTGACAAACAAACAGAAATACTAACTTTACCCTCAAACCCCACTGATGTCACTAGTAGTTCCCAATTTTGTTATTAAAGACGACTATCGTATTCTCCATAATAAAACTTTTTTCGTGTGTTTCTGGTGCTCTCTAAAGTGCAACTTTTTTTCACCCGTGATGGCACCCCCAACATAGCGTCAAAATATTATTTTATCATGTAAATGAATGCACTTTCTATCCGTTTAGTAGTGTAGTCATGGTGGCGATGTCTGAACAAAACACAAAAACTAAAAAATAAAAAAAAGATTCGGTGGCGCGGGGGGCGCACCACTGGCGCGGACCCAGGTTTGGAGTTTAACATACTCATGGCGAGATAGAAGAAGGCAGGCCACCAAAACGCCTAAGCTGGCTGGCAGAGCAACACAGAAAGAGAACAAAAAAAAAAGACAATCCAGATTATTAAAGGGAAAAAACAAAATGAAAATCTTTTTTTTTTACACAGCTGATTTAGTTTGGTCGCAAGTTGGCTAGAGAGAAATAAAGAAAATACTAAAAAAAAAAAAAACAGAAGGAACTTTTATGTAATTTAGTTTTTGGGTATACGTTACTTTAAAGACAAAATTGGCAATTTTTAAAGGATAAAGAAGGTCATTTAAATTGTCTTTAAAAATACGGAAGCAAAAATGCCCATATGACAGGCAGCCCCTCTCTGGCAGCATCGATTTTTAGGGGGAAAAAGTGTGTTCATTATACGAAGCAAACTCCGGTATCTTGATGCTCTTATATAACTATGAGAATAGCACGAACGCTTATTCACTGTAGGTGTTCTCGCCGTGGAAGGCTGGGGAAGGAGGGTGTTTAGCGATTTGCTTGATACGTGGGAAATTCTGATCATCCCGGCCTGGTGTTAGTTACAAATGTTTTGGCTTAGAAAGGAAGAGTGTATTTTGTAGGTGGCATGGCTTCTGCCCATCATAGAGTACAACAATTCATCCATCAGTTACTAAGTTAGGGTTGTTGAAAGTTAGAAAGTTCATTGATAGAAACTCTTCTTCATAATTTGCTTCATCATACAAAAAGGCACAGGCAAACCTGCGGAAGTCAATTGAGCATCGAACACGGTAAAAAAACGTATGAGCATTTGCATGACACGCCAGTGTAACCGTTATTGGCTACAATAATGAGCCAGAACAAACAGTCTGAAAAAACTGACAACACCATGTTCGTCGTCTTCCTGCTAGATGTTATTGGCTATATCAATCCATAAGCGCAGAAAATGCACTGCAGGCTTTGCACTTTTAATCATAATAACATGTGTGTACAGTAGAATCTCGATGATACGATTACGGATGTTACAAATTTCGAGATGACACGGAATCTTTTTTAGGTCCCAGCCGAGGCCCACTAGTTTTCAATGAGTTAAAGTACGATTATTACGAATGGATTTTCGTCCCTGCTAGGTTGTCACAGAACAGGCGCCTTCAGTAAACGTTCTTCATGACGGTCGCTGTATGAGCGCATATAACGCTCCTTGCTTGCGCGCGACCCATAACAAGGTTGGGTCTGCCAAGGTCGTCAGTGCGCAATACGTTTTTTGCACCCCTAACTGAGATAACAGATAACAAACACATTTTCTTTATGGACAGCGGGCCCAGGTGCAGCAGGTGGGGAGCTTCTTCTGATGCGTTTTGAGCGTGAAGCAGGCACTAACACAATAGCATTTCTGCTACCTGCGCTAAGAGGTACATGTGACATTTGTTTTCACGCTGCATTGTGTACGAGTGTGACGAGATGTCTGTAAGCATAAACACTGTCTTTACCTGGGGGATACACCCCTGGGAGGTAACTTTGTTTCACTTGTCTTAAAATTAATGAAATTTACCCACAGATGGCTTCGGTCATGCTAGGGTGCATGACAAAACTTGAATCTCGGTTAAGTGGAAGGAGAACTAGGCAGCTACCTCAGCACTTCCTACATTTGTTTAGTTCAGCTCATAGCCAACATGTAAATATTCAGTTGCAATGCATGGAATGTGTAGATATAGGGGTATATGTGCGCCTATGAAGGTTTTTGTAAAAAAGTCTGTGATTTCTCTTAATTTTCTATTCTACCTAGTGTCAACTTTGGTCTTCTGTGTCTCAAGCAAAATCAACATTTTTAAAGACATGGTAATAAACTGTAGGCGCATCATATTAAATTTTAGTCAGGAAAAGTGAAAAACAGGCAACTGCTGTGCCATTATAATGATGATGTTAGATGGAATTTATACAAAAGTGGAATATGAGCATGTGTTCAAATGCCAAACCCTACCTTTCTTTAGCTTAATTGAACAGAAAATAATCTTTAAAAATTAACTGTGAAATAAACTCTGTCTTCTTCACCAAGACACTCTACTGGATGTAGGTGGATGTAAATAATTTTCTAAATCAATGTTTGTAGAATTTATTTTCTGGTAGTGTCTCCCAAAGAAATTGGACGTCGAGAGGTGGGGCCTTAAAACGGACCGGGTGGCCGAAGGCCTGAGCCTGGCGATCCGCCGGTGAGAAATGGTGGACAGCGCGAACTCATCATGAAAAACGCCCTTTCCTTCTATGTCACTTGTGACAAGCCAAGGCAGCTCAACACGTTAAGCTTGAAAAAACTTTGCCCCATGGTTTAAGGAAGTAACAGCTGCTGGAGTGTGACAAACGCTTAAGTTATGCGTGAGAAAGCCGAAGAGATCGCACTGGGCTTGCAAATTGATAGATTCAAACTGGTAAGTGCTTCCCCATTTACGACGGAACATGGCCCTGCGTGTACAAGCGTCTGTGGAGAATCGAAAAAAAAGCTGGCAGGCTTTTTCACAGGCTTTTCTGTGTGCCTAGGTAAGTTTTTCAGTGTAGATTTTGTTAATTTGGCTAGTTTCGGATGGCAATGAGTCCTCACAATTTATTTCTGAATGCTTTGGTGACCCCTTGGTCTGTTATATTAAGTTCTGTACCTGTTTGCGTGTCTTTTGACAGCACTCTGACTTACTACGGCAAAACAAAGCACAGTATGTCGCCGTTGAATTGAAGGGTATCTCTACCACTCAATGGCGACGTATCTGGACGGCCGTTGAATGGTATTCCAGCGTATCTAACGACATGCAGCTCTACGGCACCTTAACTTGAAGTCTGGACACATCACCTGAGCATGAGTGGCGAAGGTGGCATCGAGCAAAGCCGGCGTGAACTGCCCGCAGCGAACTTTCCCTCGAAGCAGGGCCTCGACTGTCTTCGGTTTCGGCGATACATTGTGCAGCAGCAGGAGGAAAAGCAGGTCCAGGGGCTGCAAGCAGGAAACCGTAGATGTCATCGTCTGCAACCTTTTCGCAGCACACCGTGTGCCTTGCTCCACTCCTTCCACTGCCTTACAAGGTGGGCAGTCAAATCTAGGAAAGCAGGTTTACTAGGTACCATATTGAAAAACCCTAAGTCAAGGAAATAAAAAAGAGGACTGCAATACCATCTCAATGCTGTCCCTTTTATTTTCTTCTCTCGTCCAGTATATATTTATCAGCAGCTCACTTGTGCACAATTTATTCTTTCAGTGTACTAAAGTGCAGCAGACTCTCATTATTAAAACTCCAGGAAGCCACACATTTTGCTTGAATTACCCGAAATTCATTTAAATAACATGCAAGATAACATTATGACTTGCTATATGAATGGCTACATATGCAAAGCCGTTACAATTGAACCTCGATTTAACGAAGTCACTGGGACCCGCGAATTATTTTGTTAAATTGGGAACTTTGTAAAATCGAGGAAGGGAGACCTCGCGCGTAGGCTGGGCGGGGAATCCGAATTTGTTCGTTAAATCGGGAAATTCGTAAAATCGGGTTTCGTTAAATCGAGGTTCAACTGTATTTGATTATTTCCTCTATACAGGCCTACTGATCATAAGCAGGTATGCTCACATAAAACATTACTGAAATGTTTAATATAGGCTTGATCATCCCTCAGAAATGTTTTTTATTCTGAACTGTTTAGACAACACATGACACCTCAAAACAAAATTAAGTTAGTTCATCCAGCAAAAAAGGTGTCTATTGTGGAATATTAAACAGAGGACACACGGGTGAGGCAAACAAGCATTGCGTGACAATTCTCATAGCAAATTGCGCAGATGCTGTGACGTGGACCTATGCTACGCCACCACGTCGCAGCGTCGTCGCAAGGTGCTATGGGAACTGCCGCGCAATGCCCGTTTTCTATTATGCGTCCCCTGCTTTAACCCCATTGAGTGCGCTTCTCACCGATCACCGGTGCATTGCAGAGAAGCAACACCCACAGAAGCGAGCTCCGCGGGTATTGCTTCTCCACAGTGCACTAGTGCTCGTGAAGAAGCGCGCTCAACGGGGGGTGAGAACAAAAAGTTTGCGTTACACGAAAACGCCGTTCGAGTTAAGCGGGATTAAAAAAAGCGGGACAACCCAAATTTTGTAATTTGTTTGAATTAACGAGAAGTATGAAATATCAGGGTTTAAATTGTCACGAGCCTACTGCAACTGACAAGGTGAGAAAGAAAAGGAGGAGCTTCCGTAGTCCCACCTCCAGTGCAGGCTCCCTACCTTCCACAATGCTCCGGCGTCTAGTGGACCTCGAGCGCGTGCTCAGGGCACAAAGCATGTCGGAAGTGATGCAGCACGTGCTGGAGCACGGGGTGTTAGAAAAACACGGCCTGCTGTTCTGACTCTGTCAGTACCTATAGGTAAGTTGCTTCATTATGCTAGGATGATTGAAGGCAAAAGCAACCTTACTGACGATTATCTTAACTAGGATACTGTCGCATGAGAAAGAAAAAATTGGTTTATTCGAAAGATAGAGGTCATACGGCCTCCAAATTGTCTAGGCTGTCAGCCTCAATTGTGTTGAGTCAGCTTTGACGAAGTAAACCTACTGTCTATTTTAACAAACCCACAAACAAACAGTTCACAACAAACACAAACAGCTGCCTACTCTGGCACCATCTCAGGATCGCCGGACAGCTTAGAAAATTGATCTCTCACCTTGTGGTCCGCTGCCACCTTGACACGCTCCACGGCCTGAAATTCGGAAAGATTGACTCATTTCGAGGTTGGGCGACTTTGGAGAAAGAAACATAGACGGGCCGCTGAAGCTGCGATATTGTTTTCGTTCACAGCTACCTCACCTTAGCCCAGGCGTCGCCGAGAAACAGCTGCAGCTGAACCGCATTCTTGATCTCGGTCATGGTCAGGAGTTCGTAGTCATTTTCCATGCTGCACTCCGAAAAACCGATCGTGAACATCCATTGCAATCAGATTTCCCGGCAAACATAGGTTTATTTGGAATCATCGGGAAATTACGCAAGGATGGCAAACTGGGTCGTCTATAGTTGGGCTTCAATTTTTCAGTATATCCCAAAAAACGACCGAAAAATAACCCCAAACCGGTTCTAGCAAAATCGGGAAAAAGAAAACTAAAAAAAACAAACAACTTCAATATTCTGAATTGGAGTTGTCATTGAACGAAAAAATACCCTATCTTCACAGGGAAGAAATACAGCTTTAGGATATGCTGATACGGAATACAAGTCCTCCTCCTCCCTCTCCCTCTCCCTCCCTCCCTCCTCCCCCTCCCTCAAGTTAAGAGTGGGGGATGGGAAAACTGAAAGGGCAGCAAAAAAGGAACTTTACCCTGTTTGACAAATGTTTTGTAGGCCAGCCTTTAAAAAACCAAACCCCTTCTTTTGTTTCCTTCACCGGTACCGGGACGTTTTCAAGTAGTAACGCAAAACATTCTCTGGCTAGATGTTCGGAATTTCGTGAAGTCCAGATAAAAGCAATCAGTTGATGGGTGGGAGAGGATGAGTGAGGTGCTCGACACTGAATGGTTAACCGGGAGGTCGTGTGACCAGAAGGGTGGGCAAGGAGGAGCTCCACCACCTGTGCACAACGAGGGAGAGGAGCTCGAAAGTATGGAAGGCTCTGGAAAATCGCCAAGTTTATCAGCCCGATTAGCGGTAGTATCGCTTCATTCTAGAAACAACTATCAAGTGCACACATTGTACGCGTCAAAATATCTGATGAAGAGTGCCGTGAACGTAGGCGTCTGGAAACTGAGAGTGTCGCTAAACATTTGTGATGCTGGAACGTTTCACATATGCAACACTATTGCCTAGCAATTTGGCATGAATTTTTAGTTTATGCACATGTGCCCTGGAGGTTGGCGAGTTCTACTTGTCCTGTTTTCTTCAACACAAGTCTCGATAAACACAGATCTTTTTTGTCTGACACAGAGAACCGACGTCAAAAAACAATGAATCAATGGGAAAAAAATAAACCACAAAAAAAATAAAATACCACCGAATTCAAGGCGAACCAAACCGTGAAAGCATGGAACCCCATCTATAGTATACGGCTAAACATTGTGGACCAATGTGGCAGATGCACGTTTGAGCGTGAAAGTTGGGGGTGACTTTATCGAGCGTCCCTCTCCGATGCCTCCGATACCCAGAGTATAGTAGGCCCACAGCACCATTGTGAAGAAAATTAACTCTATCAACGGACCTGAAGGTCTTCTGGGTCGAAGAAGTGCAGGCCGGAAGAATGGTTCGGAAGTCCAGGTTGGCTCGGAGCTGAGACACAACCTGCGGCAGGAGGACAACTTCATTATTCCCTTTTTGTTTGCAAACACTTTATATGTTATAAACGCTCTATCGGCATTGTTACTTATTTTTTCCTAATTATGAACAGTTGATATACACTCTACTTGCATTGTTAAGTCTTAAAATATTAATTTTTTCGCAAAGAGAGGTGAAGATGGCGCTCTTATCCACACCTGCGGTGCCTCCTGAGAGGACACGCTGCTGAGGATGAACCGGACGATCATGGGCAGCTGGGAGAGTTCGGCCGACTTCAAGGTCCCCATCACGGTGCTCCGAATCTAACGAAGGAACACAGGAGATGCTTAGTGAACCCTCCATTCGTTATCTTTTCATGCGGGTTCTAGTAGACTGAACACCCCAACAGCAAAGGAGAAGCAACGTTCAAGAGACAGAGCCCACCTCAGACACCATGTCGTCATCAACGTTGAGGTTACTCAGAGTCTCCAGAATGGTCAAGCTCAGTTCCTTGTCTTCTGTAAGCAGCGTCCTGAAAGAGACAATTCTGTTCGTTCGAGCTTTGTACATTTTCGTTCGAAAAATGAAGCAGTTCCTTCGGGTCATTCGAAAAACTCAAGTATAGTGAACGGCTTCTGTGTGGAGCGCAAGTTCATCTGCTTCTTGCACAGGGGTTGTGCCGGCGTCAGAACGCCAAGCTCGATTGGCTCCCATTGAAGGATAGGGGTAGACTCTCGAGGCAGCTGGCATTGAGGTCTACCCACTATCCTTCCAATCAGAGCCAATCGGTGCCCGGCATTCTAACGTCACTGCAACCCCCGCGCAAGCAGCAGACGAACTTGCGCTCCGCACTGACAGTGACAGGATGAGTTGCCTTTCATCCTACGTTTGCATGCTCGAGGCTCACAAGATGCCAAAGCGTAGGAAGCTTGCGCTGAAGGCGGTAGAGCTGAAAAACCTCCCGGCTGCTTTCATCCCGTTGCTGACAGCTGTTCCAATGTTTTGAGACTGAGCACAAAGCCTTCTGCTCTCCTCCTGAGTTGTGTCGAGCATCAAAAAGAGGTACACGAGCACAATGCTAAACTGCACTAAGGTGGAATGAGCACTTTAGGGAACAAACACGGTGCTTGTTAATGCTATAAAATTCATACCTTCATCAACGCTGCATAGTTCCTCGTCACACTTGAATAGGCATTAATGTATGGTCTGTCAGCCGCATCAACCAAGCACCCGACATAAGCTTGCGGGACGGGCTGACAGTCAACTGTTCCACTGAACTTCAACTAGCATTCGGTACGATCCGAGCTAACGTGGGCAACTCACCCCAATTTAAGCGCCAGCGTTGACATATTCCGAGTCCTCGAGAATGTCTGGCAACGCCGACACCACGTCCTTGCGAACGTGCAGAGGATGACCGGAAGCACTTCGAAGACCTTGTCTGCAAACTCCTGCATATTGCGCAGAATTAATGTGAAGAGCACAAACATAAGAGGCTTGGATACACCAGGACTGCAGCACGAGACAGAAAGCACCAATCGCACATGCATGAGTCTTTTCGTTCGCTCCTCTTATTTACATTCCAGTATTTACAGATACAACGCTATATAACCCAATTTCAGATTCTCTAATTAACATAAACTAGATAAACTTAAACTATCTATGTACAGGCTGTCCCCCCCAAAAAGATTTACGTGTTGTTTTTTCACGGCAAATATAAACCACGCATCTTTGAATATTCATTTTCTGCCAAAATATAGCTCTAGAGGTCGAACCAGATGCCAAATTTTCAGAACTAATTGTTATCTTATTCAAAAGTTATCAGCGATTTTCTGAAATTTTCAGTGGGAAAATGGTGGCCGAAGGTGCTCTGGAATACATGGAACTGAATAGCGCCATTTCCGAAAACGGCAAGCGATTTCTAGAAAATCGCACAACTTTGAAACGATATAACCGCTAGTTCTGACACCTTGGCATCCGGTTCGAACCGCTGGCACTAGGTTTGGGTTGAGAATGAGTGTTTGGCAATGCATAGTTTATTTTTGCGGTGAAAAAAAAGATACCAAAGTTTTTGGGGGGACATACTGTAGCTAGTGCCACTTTGCTCGACCGACCACTTCGGCACAAAGGTATGCACTGCCTATTTTCGAGTATTAATGAATACTAACTTCCCGAGAAGACTTAGATGTGGAGTAGAACCCACCTTGGTACCAACCAAGCCATCGAGCCACCTGAACTGGTTCAGAACTTGGACGATGGTAAGTGTTGTCAGGCGTGCTAGAATATTTCGGGGCGAGCGTCAATATTAACGCGCCACTACGCCATTGCAATGTACGTAAATCACCACAATGGCCCAATTAAACTTTGATTGCGAGAACCGGAGGTTTTGACACATGTGCCGCAAAAGCATGATAGCCCGGTGAGGCTCTCACTCACTCGTCTGTAAGAACAGCCTCAACCATTTTCTCCAGGAGGTACTCGCTGAGCTTCCGCTGCAATTCAACAAAGACGAGTCTCAATGGCATAAAACCCCATGGAAAAAAATTTCTCATACGACTAAAAAGTTGATTACTATGTCTCGCTCATGCAACAGGAGTGCGTACGATTCGTCCACGTGGCTCATTCGCACGAATGAGCCGCACCATGTGGTCGTATGATCCCGCATTGTGCGATTCGTTTCACGTAATTTATTTACACTAGATGTTTGCAATCTCGGCCAAAGGTGAGGCAAAGACCAACCTGAAGTGGCGGAACTCGGAGTAAGAGCCGGAAGACGCTGTCCTGCCGCACCGTTCTTCCGCTGTGGACACAATGATTCGGCAGCTTTTTGACATGTCAGTTTCAATTCCCAGCCAGGTCATCAGTCACAGCAGATGGCACCCCAACAACTATAAAAGTTGCCCAACCAAGTCTGCTAACGTCGGTACGCTGGCAAATGACTCTTCAAAGGTAAGTACTCACCCACTGCCAGTCAGATTGGTGGGAGCGAGTGCATGCTTCATTCTGCATAAAGAAAAGACGAAAACGAAGGTTGGGATCATTTGACACAACAGGAAGTCGAGAGCAGCAGGCGATTAAGTCAAAGTGTGACAGTCTAAAAGGAAAGGAAGCTTTCTCAGTCGGGCACAAAAGAAACTTTCTGAAATGCCGATATTTAGTGAAGCTAGAAATACCACCATGTGGTATTGTCATACAGTGCTTGTCGAGCCTAAATTTCGGTCACATGCAGAACTGTAGTGTGCTTTTATGAGGTATATTTATTTATTGAAGACACACTGATCCGTGGGATCAAAGTTAAAGGGACACTGGCAGAGTATTTATGCTCGCCAAAGTTTTTATTTGTACATGACATACGAAGCCCAACAACCCACAAGACAACTTGCGGTTTGAAACTTTTTTCTTTCTGCCCGAAAGCCATTGGCAGGTGTGAGTCGCGCTCACTTTCTTCTCCGTGGTCATGTGCCGTTTTCTAAGGTTTAGACACAACCATCAAAGATAATCAAAGTCGTGGGTCATCGAAGGCACACACCCAATACTAAAGAATAGACAGAAAATATGATACCCATTTTTTGTGGCTTTTAAAAAGTTGCAAAAACGTTGATTAAAAAAAATTTTCACAGCCACGTGATTTTTGGTAACTTTCTCCTCCTCTATATTTCTTCTTCCTCCCCAGACCAGTTTTGGTTTCGAGCAGTTGTGGTTTTTACTTTATTAAAAATATATGTGACGCTGTAGCAAAATATTGATTGGGTGCAGCCTTCCGACACCATAATAAATCACCTGGCAAAAGATTTTAAAAAAATTTTTGGTGGGGTGTCAGTGTCCCTTTAATCAATATCTGCATGCCTCCATCCTAGGATATTTGTCTTTACTTATACTTTTCGAGACAAAGTACTATGCAAAGTGGCACCCCGGCCCGCACCCCTGGGTCAATCTTTACGAGTGGCCTTAAAGGGACGATGCAACGATTTTTGTATTTTGCGCAAATACCGCTTAGAACGGATCCCTGACGTTAATGACCTGTGAAATACCCGTTCGTTTTTCACCACATGCAATCGAAGTCACAGAAAAAAATAAAGAAAAACGGGCAGAGTTCACCCCTCAACTCGCAGCCAGAACAAGCGGCCACGTGATCTGGAGCCGATTATATGGCGCCAATGTTGATCATAGCCATGCGCTGGGGTTGGCAAGGCACAGGACACGCGCTGAGTTCCAGACATTGTTATGGTTCGGCTGTTGTCGTCATTGCAGCGATTGGACACGGGACACTACCCGAATGCTTCTCGAGCTATCGATTATCACGAGACCAAATCGAGTGTCCACGCCATGCTCGGGTCCAATCTATGAGTCGCATTCAAATATCGTCACTGGGCGGTACTGCTACCGCCCAGCTACGTCATCAGGTTTTGCGAAGGAGAGATTGAATGAAAAGACTCGGTTTTGTCCTCGAAATTATAGCGCAACAAAGGAGTTTCTTGGTCAGTGGCGTTGCGTGCGAGTATCCTTGAGTCCCACTAGTGCCAGTAAGCTCGTGTAAAGTGAAAAACATTCCAATTGAATATCGTTGCACCGCCCCTTTAACCAACATTTTTTTTTCTCATTCTTATTTAGTTTAGTCCTAATTTCTGGACCCCGGTGTTCTCCACAAAGGAAGCGGTTGAACGACATGGATTCACCTTTCTGGAATGACAAAGGAGCAAACTACAAGACAGAAGTCTTCTGAACAAAACTTTCCACATGTCATCAACAGGTGTTATTACAAGACACAAACATTCCTCTACAAGCAAAAATAAAACCAACAGCCCAGTTGGGAGAGGTAGGGAGAAAATCAAAACTGAAACCTGCATGGGAGCACTCAGGGTGTTCTTTTCCCAAGCGTTGTCAAGCCAAAAATTAGTAGATAGTTAGCAATGTTAAGAGGGCAACTCCAGTCGAAAACAAAACCAAAAGAAAGGACTGGTATCGCTTAGTGGCATGAAATATGATCACAGCCGAAATATTACACCAAAGTGAAGCCGCATATTCCACTAAAACTGATTTTAACTCTTTCCCTACCATGGATAACCTGGGTTCGTCCACGCACTGTTTGTATCGCTCTTTCCCCCTCGAAGCATCTGAGCTCATCCAAGTTGATTTCGCGCTCCAATACACTACCATGGACTAGTTCATATGTTACTAGCTAGCTTTGCCGTGGATAGATGGCGCTTTAATGGAAAAAAAAACATGGTAGATTTTTTAATTTGGCAGAAAATTGTTTCAGCGGAGGCAACGGGGATTTAAAAATGGCAACGTCAACTTCTGGTCGCTGCGTTCATAGTGACGATCTTGCCTCTGAAATTGAGGCAAAACGAAGATGTTGTGACGTCTCTTCAGATTCGGAAGACGAGGTAATGAAGATTTTATCGGACAGCGAGAGCGATGCAATTGAGTTATTGAATTTTAGCTCAGACGGCTGCGATTCCGATAAGGACATTCTGTCGGCATGTCGGCATTGGACTAGAATCAACGTAAAAGATCCCCCCCAGCCCCTCCACGTTTTGCGTTTTACTTTGCATGCCAGGTGATGTGAACTGTCTGCGGTACTGCTACGTCCGGCCTGAACGTCGATGTGCAAGGTGATGTTAACTGTCTGTGGTAAAGG
>JAZHYW010062619.1:0-25244 GCA_037355805.1 Ixodes ricinus | reverse complement strand
GAGTCAATGGTGTGCAGGGGAAAACCAGCCGAACTTCACAAATCGGTATGATAGATACTGAAATGTCTGTTGTAACCAGGCCTGTTGTAATGAGCTTAGACTATAGCTGTTACCTTTCAAAAAACCAAGGTTGGCATAATGTGGGAAAAAGATTTTACAATTTTATTGTTTGAAAATACAATGCATGTGCAGAAGGCATATAAACGTCGACACCTCTACAGATATTCAAATTGAAGCGACAAATAAAGAAAAATCAGGGTTATACAAAATGTGCCCACACTAACGGCTATGCAGAGTGCAAGTTTGTTTGCTTCTTGCACAGGGGTTGTGGTGGCGTTGGAACGACACCGAGCTCTGATTGGCTCCGATTGAAGGATAGTGGAGGTGGCTTCGAGGTCTGCCCACTATCCTTCAAACGGAGCCAATCAGAACTCGGCATTCTGATGTCGCTACAATTCCTGCGCAAGCGATGAACTTCGTCGCCCTCTGAAGTTAGTGTATACATTTTTGGCCGTCGGAGGTTAGCCTCTGTAGCTATGTGGGCTTCAACGCGAACCAGGCGAAAATCGGTCCACTTCAGCTGGATTCATGGACTATTTCTTTGGGAATGAACGCTGCGGTAGACTGGAATCGCTTAGCTGGTTCCTGCTGGTCCGACTCATTTGCAGGTTCTCATATCTCAACTGAAATGTAACTGTTGCTCAGCCTGGAAAATACCTATATTGGTGAAACATGGATAGTACACCTCATCATTTAAAGTGTCCCCAGAGGTCGAGGTTCTAAAACATGCCACAATACAATTAAATTATGTAAATAACGTCTTTTTTGTTACAAAGAGTGATGCAAGCAATTAGCCAGTCAGACAAGTGCAACCACCATTTCTAAGACTATTTTTGAGAGCCCAACAGCTTGGGATAAAGCTCAAACCTACGTTGAAACCGAAACTACAGTTGTTCGGCTATTCATGGGATTGTGGAACATAATTTTCTGCACTGAATTTAATTTCTTGACGGACGCCTGGAAACCATTTATTACCGGTGATCGATGGCCTATGGGTGCAGTCAGGAAAGAGTTAAGGAAGATGTGTAACATAATCTTAAGAATTTTCTAAAAAATATTGTTTTTTCTTTAGGGGCCTTTATAACTGCACATTTTGTCAAAAGCTTTAAGACAAGAGCTTTTTTGTTTTGTTTTTCTAGAAAAGAGATTAGTACATTGAGACCAGCGGCAATCACTAAAAACTACAGCCAAGCTTTCGTCGAGAATGGAAGCCTGGCTATAGCTCGACAGGCATGCATAAAACTAAACTTTGAAAGCTGCTTCTGTGTCTCCTTTAAGTAAAGCGGACAAGAGCGCCTTTTGGGAACATACTAGTACCTGGCTCTGCTTTGCGACGACGAGCTGGACGTAGCTGAGCTTGGAGTCCGCCAGGTAGAAGATGTCCGTCTCGCTCTGACGGCTCACCAGGAACACAAGGCCCACAATGTCCACAGCCCGCCCGGGCGAACCGTTCTCGCTCAACAGCACCGGAAAACTGGTCACCTGCGACGGGAAACCCTCGGTTCGAAACCGACTCGCTCTTGCCTGGCGCGAGAAACGCAAGATTGAAGGGTTGCTTCGAGCGTTCAAAGCTCAAGTCGCTATTTCGTTAAATTTTCTCGACCAAAGCGAAGACAGTGCGACTGACCTGCCGATAACTGGACCTGCTTAGAATAAAATACCGTATTTACATTAATCTAACGCGCCGACCCCCGATTGTAACGCGCATTCTGTTTTCTTATCCAAGCATGATGATTCTAACATGTCCCCGATTTCGGTTTCATATTGGATTATATAATGCATAGGCCGTTTTTAGGTATAGACCAACACACTGTGTACATATAAGTATGCACTACAGCTGCGCAAGTTCAAGTTATCGTTCATTATTACCCCCAGATACAGTCAAACTTCTCCCCATCATCACACATTTTCCGTTCCAATTGCTCGAGACGACTCGCACTTCGCGGTTATCTAACTTTCACGCAAATATTGCCAACGTAGATAAAACGGCAAAAACGAACTGCGCAAAAAAGCCGGCCACAATAACAATGAACATGTGTGATCGATTAACCCGATCTAGACCCGGTCGTGACACCGAGCTTTCGATTAAACTTCCAAAAATTCGTAGAATTCTATAACACGAAAATGAAAGAAAACGATTGTACATGTGAAAATTGCACACAAACACTTTGGGCAGGAGAGCTCCATTAATGACGCAGAGAAGTGAGCCCTCGGGACCTCGTGCAACACTGGCATGAGCGCCACCTGGAAGGAACGGAACTCGCCTGACGGCTGTAGTAGATCCGGACGTGCTCCGGACAGTCAGCCGTCTCGTAGCGGGTTCCTTTCGACGTCGTCAGTTCCACCGCACAGTTCTGGACGTCGGGCAGGACGTTCCTGTGTGCGGTCACATTGTGTCGTGAAGGAAACGAGAAACTGCAAAGCTATAGTTGACCCACTCCCGTGCATCTCTGAAAGCTGCATACTACCACCAAGGGCAATTCCTGGTTCCTTGCCGCGTCCTCCAAATAAACTGCAGTAACAACTGAGGCATTGCAAACTCGGTTGCGCACAGACTATGGTACTCAGTTTCACGATAACTTGGCGAACTCTGGAGGTTATGGCCCTCGCGATCAAAAAGAGCGTCGAAATAAGGCACTTGACCTTACGTCGCATGACTTCGGGATGTCACATGACTTCAGGATGGCATGTGACGTCGCAGCGTCACGTGACTTCACAGTGCTACGTGCTATCGCTTTAAAACCAACAAAGGTGCCCAGAGCAATGTGACGCCGAGCAATCAGTTGCTTCCAACCGTTCCCAAGATGCGTCACGGGCAGGGTTTTGAAAGTCGCAAGACGTGCACTCACCTGACGGGGCTCACGTGGACGTTGTAGACGGACACCGCCCTGCCTTCGACCAGCATTTGCCGAAAGCTCGTCCGTGGGCCTCCACACGCTCAGGACGCAGCCTGAAAGATGGAAGGGAGGGACTAGGTCGCCAAAAGCTGTGCTCAGAGCAGGCACGTAGCCAGGCATGTACGTGAAAGCTTGTGACAAGTGGCAACATTGATTCCATGCACCAATATGGCTGGAGCGTCGTTATAGAAGTGCTCGTCCAAATATTCGAGAGCATGTCGTAAACAAACAAAGGTATAAAGGCGAGGAACACTCACAGACATTCTTGCGCAGGTCCGATTCGTGAATCCCTCCCACGAAGGACCTTGAACATCGGGATTACATTCCGCTCTTTTGGACACTGCAACAGAAAGTCCTTCTAAGCCTCGAAACCGGTCCGCTCTGTTAACTGTCGCCCTTCTGTGACTGGTGCAGTTTCAACAAACTGTATATACGTACTACAGCAGGCTCGCAATAATTCAGACTCTCACATTTTATACTTCTGGTTAATTGAAACAAATTTCAAAATTTTGGTTGTCCCGCTATATTTTTAATGTATTCTTAAGCCACTTGAAGGGGTACTCCGGCAATTTCTTCATGGTACCAGAGTTTGCCTTGACAGTATTTGCTAGACACACCAACCAATGCATTGCTGAAATAGTATCCCAAATATTAAGGTCAACATGTATACATATATATTTTTCACAAAGTTATTGAATTTGACAACTTTGGTCCTCATCATGTTTTTCAAACTGAAAGTCTATACTGGCAACAACAAAAGTGATGCCAATGGAAAGCATGGGTTCGCTCTTTGGACTGTAGAATTTGTTCCCAACTGATTCCAAGCAGTTTCATGGTGTCAAATGAATGCTTTAGAAGCTTGCTTCAGTACCACGCGTTACAGCATGGAACAAACACTTGGCATAGTCTATTATTTTTAACTGCTTGCTCGACTGGAAAGAAGCCTGTCTGCAACCTGACGTCACGACACTAAGTGTGGGTATGTTTGAGCGTTTCTTTTTGCATCATTTTCATTTGCCGATTTTGCAATAACTGTTATGAATTTCACGATGCTAAATAGCATACCGGAAAGGGTGAAGGCCGGGCATTCAGAAAATATAGTTAGTTGGGGTAGCTAAAGAATTGTAGAGCCCCTCCACTTCACGTGAAGATGGAGGACCAACGAAGCTGTTATTTCTACGACGTCTAGGACGATGCCGAAAGGACGACGTCTAGGATGACCTCAAGGACGACCTCGAGGAAGACGTCTAGAGGATGACCTCTCGGACGACTTCTAGGATGACGCCTAGGACGGCCTCTCGGACGACCTCAAGGACAACTTCTAGGACGACCTCGAGGACAATGCCTAGAGATGATAACAGGGGATCAGGACCTCACCATCTAATAATGCCAAGGAAGGCTGACCCACGCTGGTTGCCCACTCTTTTAATTTTTTTTATTCATACCTGCCACGACCAATGTTGAGTTTTCTGTCAACATTCGCGGACACATTTTTTCCCAGATCCTAGCGCATAACAGCTTCGCTGTAAAAAAATCGCTGAAGTACCCCTTTAACGGTGTTTTTTTGTAATTCATACTTCTTGTTCTCGCGGTCCCATTGAGTGCACTTCATTCTGGGCACTGGTGCACTGCAGAGAGGCAACATCCGCAAAGCATGCTTCCGCGGGCATTGCTTCTCCGCAGTGCACGGTGCTCGGTGAAAAGATGCACTCAACAGGGCTCAAGCAGGGTACCATGATCTATGAAAACGGGTACCACGCGGAAATTTTGTAGCGACTTGCATGGACGCTGTGACGTGGTGGCATGGTATAGGTCCACGTCACAGCGTCCGCGCAAGTTGCCATGAAAACTGCCGAGCGGTGCCCGTTCTCATCACTCATGTGTTCCCTGCTCAATATTTCACACTACACAACTTCTCGGCCCGACGAACAAACATGATTTTGCTTGAGTTGTCATGTGCTGTCTAAACAGTCCACAATAAACAACATTTCTGCAGTCTTGGGCAGTAACTAGTACGTCGTTACCAGCAACTAGTTACTTTTTTCAGTAACCTGTAACTGTAACACATTACTGCTTAGTGTAAATGACTTGTAACTGTAACAGGGTTACTATTTTCGAAAGTAACTGTAAAGAGTAACGTCATTACAGTTACTTCTCAGATTTTTATGCGAAAATATTGAAAGCGCTGAACACCAAATTGTCAAGCAACCGGGAGAGAATTTGAAGTCCTGAGTACGGAAAGGCACAGCCAAAACTGCTGCAAAAACAATCTGGAGCTGGAGAGAAAAAAAAAGAAAACAAAAGAAACTAAATTTGGGGTGACCCTGCTTTGCCAAGCTGGTCCCGCCAACTGGAATGATGGGAACGTTTGTGTCTGCACCCGCCGTGTAGAATGCATCGCCACAGCGCACGCAGATGTAACAAAGCGCGCATCTCTAAAACGTTTCGCTTTTAGTCGCCCGACAGAGGAGCAAATGCTTTTCGCGGAGGGCAGTTTTGGTTATTGTCGCTCTAAACGCCCGCGGGCTTACGAAACAACTGATTTTCCTAACCTCGTCTTTCTTCCGCCAAGCATACGGTTCCTTCCCCTCCTAATTTGAATCGTCCAACTCCCAGAAGCACTCTTGTGGGGTCTCGACTTTAGGCCTATTTGCTCTCCCTTCGCTTTTTGCAACTCAATTACCGGCCTTGCCTCCCGTCGCACACTTGCTCTACCCAATTGCTCTGCTTCTTGGGTCCCGTCACTTGGGAAAGAGTATTCGCTCAAACCGTCTGTGTCGTTCTGCTTGTTTGTGTGTTTTCTTGAAATTGAAAGACCGCCCTTAGCCGGGACCAGTGGCACTTGTCACCACTTGATTTGTGGATATTCACGTGTGAGCTTTCCGGGTGGTCTCTTCAAAGTTGGGGTGGTGAGATGGAGGAGCGCAAATGTGTCCGATCTGGTTAGGAAGTGATAAAGAAAAGATTGCAAAAGCCGTTTGAAATTCTACACGCAGCGGACGTTTGTACCTCGATCACTGCTTATTTTGCACCACAGCCGTGTTCAGCGGGTTTGACGGACGAATGTTGCAGCAACATTGTTCTCCAAGTTTTCAAGAGATGCTCCGTGTTTCATGAAAGACTGTGAGCATGCAATAGAAAACGATTTGATTGACGAGTAGATTGGAGTGGCATAAGAAAACATCTATGACTTATATCATTGACTTGACTTGACATTTGCACGATTTTTACTGCTTCCGTCCCATTTTGCCTCACCAAAGAAATCAGAAATTAAAATTGACCGATTGTAAACTCGCATCCATGATAGGATATGCCCGAGATCTAGACGCATGCTGTTGTATTCCTGTACACCTTATGATGATCGCGCTTATTTTAAAGTTCTTTATGGACTGTCAGCAGGTATCTCCCAGCTTAATATTTTGAAAAACTGAAGTCGCCTATTACTTTTGCCAAAGAACTATAAATGCTTTATTATATAGTGTATCTACCCAATACTGTCTTAAATTATGATCTTGTTCAGGGGCCCATTCATGGTAAAAATTGAAATAGGAAGAATCAAACATGTTAATATTGGTTATTAAAAAAATCTTAGTTTCTCATAAAATCAGATTCACTACCGTGAACAACACGTCTTATGAAAAATCTATGCTAATTGAAATGCATATTAAGGAAGGTTCCTTTTGAATGTTTTCTAATATTTTTTTGTAATGTAACGACGAAGTAATGGCACTACTTTAGTGAAGTAACTGTAACAAGTTACTCTTCAAATTTTGGAACTGCAACGGTAGCAGGGTTACCTTTTTTTCCATAAATAACCATAACTGTAACACTTATACTTTAGCAGTAACATGCCCACGACTGCGTTTCTAAAGAATAAATAAACTTACTTAATACATTTCACAAGTGTTTCTTCTGTGGCATAACTGCTTATGATCAGTAGGCACATGTAGAGGAAATAATCAAATATCTGCTTTGTATGTGCAGCCATTCATATGTCAAATTATAATTTTATCTTGCATCATATTTAAATAAATGTCTGATAATTCAAACTCCTGATAATTCAAACAAAATTTGTGACTTCCTGGAGTTTGAATTAATGAGGGTCTACTGTATGCACTACAAAAAACTTATATTTTGCACCGACTAAATTGTTCTCGAATTGAAAACAATTATATGAAGAAAGTTCCATCCAAAAATATAAGATCGCAAAACGTTTGTTACTGAAATTTTTCAAAAGGCAGCTCAGCTAGCACAGGGAATAGGGTGCTGGATTAGTGAAAGAGAGGTCGGTAAATTGATTCCTGCCAGGGGACATTCTTTTGTAGAAAAAAACCTGGCCGTGTTTTATATTTTCGTTACAACATTTCACGATGCTCTAGGCTCGGAACCCAACCCAAAAACGCATCTGCGTTAAAAAGGCTGCGGAGGAAAAAAATCTCAAAGGAAAATGTGGAGCAGAGAGGTCACGTGGATGCCCCGCGGGAGAATGTGCAGCACGTTTGACTTGCCTTGCCTTCTTCCTCGGCCTGCTGAAAGGCCTGCTCCAACTTTTGCTGAATAGCCAGCTGCTTCTGGTTCAGCTGCTGGTCCTGGTACTCGTTCAGCAGCCTCAGTTGGTTGGGTGTCAGGATACGCTGAAATGCAGCGTGGCACCTTCAACCTGTCCACTTCTATGCTGTTTCAATGTCATTAGATTTACCACCATTTTGTGTGGCATTACTTACCAGAGAAAAGGCACAGCCTTTGCAAGATATCATGTGTTAATCAAGTGTTGAGTGTGACATGGCTCAGGCCCTACGCTTGTGCACGAAGCACAGCTAAGTTGGACGTGCCCAGGGAAATGTGGTTGAGCCATAGAACACACCACTATCCTCAGCAGTGCACAAGCAGCATCTTATTTTATACTCAGGATAGGTACTTCGTTGGCTGAAAATAAGATTTGCACAACCAAAAATGGACGTTCTGCACTGAAGATGGTTCCACTTAAACGTTTTGAAACAGAACAGGTCAGGAGACCGTAATTATTCGGCTTTCGCATACAACTCAAGTTTATCCGAGTGTCTACCCTTACTACAGTGGAATTTTGTTGATACGACCTTGCATAACAAGTTTTTCGGTAAAATATGGTTTTCCTTTCATTCCTGGCCAACGTCCCATATAGAAGCAGTGTATTTTGATATAAAAATTACGATCACATTTTCGCTTGAAATGGGATAACACTACTGCAGAAGCGGGTTTTGATCAAAAACATATAACTTTACATTCCAGTCTACTAGTACAAGTCACATTGCAACATGCCACAAACGTCCTGTTACACGGCCGCAGAAGTCACGGCTAAAGTCACGGTCAACCAACGCAACCTTAACACCTCATTAAAAAAAAAAAAAAAAGCAGTAGCAGAAATACAAGCAATAAAGTTAATGTTCAAATATTCTAAATATATCTGGGCCGATCCCGGAGGCTGTGCAATACCGACAGTCACAGTACTGGCCTGTCCTCCAGGATCGAAACAAGTTTTTCACCACACACGCATATTTTACGTCCTTTTGGAGCCCGTTTTGGATAATACGATATTAGGATAATACGTTTTATTTTTCGGTTTCCAGTTGAAAAACTTATCACCGAGATTCCACCATATTTACGCGGGGCAGCAAAGGTTTCAAGAAACATGCCTTTGTAGCTCGAGCGCTTGTTCCCCGAAAGCATTTTACAAAGCCGCATTCTCGTGCAAGTAGACTTTGTGCCCTGTAAGGTTGAAGGTGAATTGAGACTCACCCTTCATTATTAAGCTTGCAGGTTTTTCTGCTGGAGCAGAGACGCCTGAGCAAATACCCAAGTACGGCAAAAACGAAGCGAACAAAATACAAGGTGGCCACTGTGGATCCTAGTGTAGTAAAATGAACCGGAACAACTCAACACCTGCTAGTGGAAACCCTGAACTCTCACCGAATGTGCATTTAGGCGGCGATTTCTACGTTGTGAAATTATAAAGAGTAGCTCTCTTCCTGCGAGAAATGAGACCGACAAACTCGCCGGGGTCAATGGCGGATGTGTTTGCAGACTATCGAGTTAGCAATTGTTGTAACTTGTGGCCCTGTACCCCATAGCAAGCAGACGACGCACTCTGTGGTCTGCTTGCCGCGCCTAACGGTAATGGTGCAGCCATCTCCCAATAAATGCATCGCTAACTTGGTCGTTTGCCAGCGCCTCCGCTGTCGACCCTGGCAAGTTTGTTGGTCTCACTGTTCACGGGAAGGGAGCATAGGCATGCACAGCGGGAGTGCCAAGCATGCTATGCCCCCCCACCCCCAAAGGCTTGAGATGGGTGCAAATTCAGTAAAGTTCTATTTCTGTTGTGTAACACAACAAAAATAAAACCTTACTGAATTTGTGCCCCTCCGCAGCGTTTGGGGGGGGGGCATGGCATGGTTGACCTTTCCAGCTGTGCACGCCTAGGGAAGAAAGCCACGCCTTGAAATTTCACAAAGTAAAATGTTTTCCGGTTCGTTGGACAACTCTAGGATCTGTTGTGGCCACCCTATACTAGTATAGAGTAGCCTCGCTGTCTTTTCATATTCACCCCACGGAGGACACATAGACGTGGAAGACCGAATGGCGGACGAGGGAGATGACGAATGCAAACGGCGAGCCAATGTCGCATTCCGAGTTTACTATCGTCGGCTTCATACCTCAATCTCCACGGAGTCTGTAGAGCAGCAAAGGGCCTTCCAGATGTCCTGTCCCGAGGTCAGGCCCTGGATCTGCTTGACGGAGTAGGACACCTGGACTCCGCTGAGCGTCTCCAACGACAGATCCTCCGCTGGGCGACGGATTAATATGGGGGATTAAGAAAAGATCAAATCCGGCAAAACAACACCAGAGGACACCTGTCCAGCGTGTACCCTAGTCTCTCCCACTTGTCCAAGCAAGAGCTGTGAGTAACCCAGTACAATGGGGGGGTATTGTACTATTCTGTATCCCATACAATGGTACACCCGGTACCATTGTATGTCCTCCGTGTCCAAACTCCCTTGTCAGTAGAAATCCATAAAATTGCATTGCCTGTGCAACTGTACACCTACTGCCACTGTATACCTTGTGCTGTTGTACACCCCGTGTTCAACCTCCACAGCGAGTACAGTAAACTTTCGTTAGTTCGACCTCGGTTAATTCGAATTTTCGTTTAATTTGATCGTGTTCAAAAGTCCCGGCGAGTGCCCATACATTTCTATGGGAAGAAAAGTTTGATAGTTCGAACTCAGGAAGACTCCATATCAGATAATTCGTCCCGAGCAAATGCACGCGGGCTCACATTGCAGGGCACCACGACAGAAAAACCACCGAGGTACGGCGAAACACGGGCCCTTTGTTGCAAAGCCGAACGTGCGCAAATATGCATCTGCTCCTCTATGCCGTTGAGATGAACCGTAGTGAATGGCACGAGCCAGCGCAACCGATCTGGTGTGGAGTAGCGTGGAGAACATAGCACGTGGTCGGGCGCGGAGACAGCGCGCGCTCTCAAAGCGAGCGCTTTTCTGTAGCATCGTGTGCAGTCTATCTTGCGCGCCGGAAAACGCAAAATCTCTTTTCCTTTTTTTCTTCTGTTTTTTTTTTTCTTGTCGCCGACGGTTTGGTTGCTTGGCGGCAAAGTCGGTTCGTAAAGTTTTCTCAGCGCGCGGCGCTTTAACGCGCTTTTCTGTATGATCGTCTGCAGTCCATCTTGCGCGTCAGAAAGCGCAAGTTCTCTTTTCCCTCCTTTTTTTTTTCTTTTTTGTCGGCAATTTAGTTGTTTGATGTCAAAATCGGCTTGTAAAACTTTTTTTTCTTTTCTTTTTTGTAGTGCGCGATTTTTCGGGGTTACGCTGTTCTCCGGAGCATGCTTTTAGACACGAGTTTGAAGCGCAGACGGCAGCAGACCATCCGTGAGCACTTTGGACAATAAAAGGAAGTTTAATTTTAACCGTTTTTGTGTCCTTTTTTAACTCGATTATTCGGATAATTCGACCAAATCTCGAGGTCCCGTCGAGGTCGAATTAACGAAAGTTTACTGTAGTACACTAGGACACCCCATACCATTGTATGGGATTCACGGTAGTCCACGGTACACAATAGTATGGTGTAGACAAATGTATACACCATACTAAATTGCATCTAAAAATGGCCTCATGGTACCCTTGGTTTCATTCTATGCAGCTAATGGCTTACGCAATCGCTTCACGATGAAATAAAACTTGGAAGTGCTCACAATGAAAGAAAGGCTACTGCATACACTTCCGGAGGAGAGCATCACGCCATCGCTGCGAGTTGTGTTCAATCAACCCTGGCCACTTAATGAGGTGCACTTGCTATCGCAACAATACGCAATGTGGCATGTGGCAAAGGAATTGCGAATGCATAAAGGACTTTTAATCTGAAAGCATTAACTACCCCATAAAGCGGAGCTGGCGGCGTCTTTAACCGCAAAAAAACGCAGAAAAGAAATGCCCATTCTTCCATTGGCCGAGCAACACGTCTCCTAGATAGCCATTGGCGGCAGCTTCACGAGAGCTCGTGCTCGGCCACCGCTCTTGTGTTAGGCATTGCCAGATGGGGGGGGGCTGCGGCTGCTTTACGACGAAGGCACGCTCGGCAATCTCGGCAGTAGCAAAACATGGCCATCCGTGCCAGTACACCGCAGACAAACTAAAGGAGCCAAAGAACGACATTAATGCTTTTGCATTCACAACTCATAAGAAGTGCTTAGGTGTCCTCGGAATTTTTCTTCCTCGTCCACGCACTCCCCCTTTGGAAGCATTGCATCATTTTCTCTGAAATGCCGCTGTGCATGAAATTTTACTGTGAAATGCCTCTGCGACAACCAAATTGTTATACTAATATGCAGGTCCTGGCTGTGCAGCCCCCATCCCCATGCAGTGGAGGGACCTTGGGGGGCAGGATTCCCATACAAAGCCATTGCTTTGAAACGAAAAGGAGGCAGACACTAAACTTACTGTCGGCTATCTCGACTTGCGACAGCACTTCGGCGGTCAGCTTCTCGGTAAAGGCGCTGCGCAGCTTGTCGTGCTTGGCCGCGACCACGAGTTCGGCACGCTCGCTGCGCATCACGGCCGTCTTGTTAGACAGCATCTCCAGGTACTGAGGAAAACGAGGACGAAAGGCAGTTGACCGCGACCACTGCATCGCCCAACAGCGGCAAACACGGATCCCATTACATATACGGGCAGGTCACAAAAGAGTGGAACAATCTGCTACATCGGACGATGTTCAAATGTTGATTGAAGACGACAAAAACATCCTGTTAATCGCTTTGGGATAGGCCAGGGCCTCACTATGGCCATCGGGCCAATGGCTATTGGCATGGCCTCATGGCCAATGGCCATAGGCAGATATACTCTACGCTGCATCTGCCACTCCTGCGTTGCGTACTAGCTTCCACGTTGGGAGCAGCCAGTGGACTGTGGTAACAAGTGTGGCACTTCTGCCACACTTGTTACCAAGGCGTAAACCAACTTGCATGCAACTCTTGTGATTCCCGCTAATATGGCATTACTCTGTCAGATCAATATCTGAACTGCGTGCAAGCTGCAGTTGCATGCAACTTCTTGGAAGCTTTGGGTTTCTACTAACGAAGCACTGTTTTTACGGATCAATATTCTAACAAATGAATGAGTTGACTATTGTTAAACCCGAATCCACCACGTAACGGGGTAGGCTCGGATCACGATGCAGTCCACCCTTCCCACGGCTCCTCCCTTCGGGTGCAGGGATCCGAGGGACACGCGGAAGGGCTGGCGAGCTCGGAAGTAGCCCAGCTTGAGCATCCCACCTTGCTCGACGCGTCGAGTTGAAGTTCAGCCTCAGTGCGAGTTCGTCTGGCACCTGCGAGCATCCCAGAGCGGGGCATAAGAGTAGCGTGCAGAAATTGAAGGGGGTGGCAACGGACAAAAAGAAAATGTGACTTTTTTTCTTGTCGCAGTACGACTGAAAAGCCACGCACAAGCTCACCTAAGCTGCGGCTGAACACGGTAGCATTTTAAGAAACAAAGTATAATACTACCTAACCAGCAAGCATATTTCTCTATATTATAAGCCCCGATCATAGAATGTGAGCTCACGTGCAGCTAAGCATACTCAGGCTCATTGCTTTCACTCAAGTTTGGATTGGTTTCGGACTCAGATTTAGGGCTCGCCCCTTTGTATCGGGGATCTCAACTAGGGCGCTAAATCTAGCCACTCATATTATTTTCCTTGATTTTCTCTGCTTGCTTCACTTTTTACAAGCACTCCAGTCTCCAGCAGACCAAACTGGTTTTGGAGCAACTTTTGGAGAAGAAATATCCGCATTTCGGAGCAGCTTAGGTGAAAAAAAATCTGCATTTTGGAGACCGAAGGCCGACAATTTTTCTTCTTGGAGCAGCTTAGGGGTAAACTGTGACATCGTTTTAAGAAAGGATCTCAGCCAGTTGCACCATGAGTCACAATTCAAGCAAATTAAGTTTGCACCACAAGTGTTGGAAAGTACTGAATAGAAATGTAGTGTGTAATACCTGAAGTTGCACGCAGAGGGACATTTTATTTTAGGAACAAATTTCGATTAAAAACGAAGAGGCACGACTCGGGTTCATTAATGCTACATGCTACGTTGCATCATCCATCACAGCATGTACAATGTGACGGTACAATGGTTAGGACGTATGGATGTGCACATCGAATCCATCGTATGAATGAATAAGTGGACAGTACGCGTAAACCAGGGAATCGGGCAGCGGCTTGCGCCATCTGGCAATAGCTTACGTGAAAAAAAAATCAGCATTTTGGAGCACTAAGGCCGACAATTTTTTCTTCTTGGAGCAGCTTAGGTGTAAACTGTGACATAATTTTAAGAAAGCATCTGAGCCAGTTGTACCGAGTCACAATTCAAGCAAACTGGGTTTGTACTACAAGTGTTTTAAAGTACTGAATAGAAATTTAGCGTGTAATACCTGAAATTGCACACAGAGAGACATTTTATTTTAGAAATAAATTTCGATTAAAAATGAAGAGGCACGACTCGGGTTCAACAGTGCGACATGCTATGTTGCATCATCCATCGCAGCATGTACAATACGACGGTACAATGGTTAGGACCAGACTTGTACGTAATCCGTTACAAGTAACGAAATTACTTGTAATCCCTTACATTTATTGGTAATTTAGTAACGGAATAATTACATATTTTCTAGAGTAATTTTAAAGTAATTCCCTTACATTTTTTACGTAACGGATTCCTTGTAATCCGTTACATTTTTTTCAAACCAGCCCCCCCCCCCCTTCTCCCTTCTAAAAAAAGGTCGTTTTCATTTTGGCAAAGTTGAGCGCAGTGACACTGTCACGCGCAAAGGGAGGCTTGGCAGTCTTCAGTTCCGCAAAGCCTTTTTGGCAACACCAAGCCCCTGAATCTATTTTTTTAGACCCTAACAACATTGTCAAAAGATACAAATAAACATTTTTACAAAAAATATGGGGAGGGGGGCAAGTTATATCCGCTTTTTTAGTGTCTGTTTTTTCTTTGCGATCGAAGGCGGGGAGAGGAAGACACCAAGTGATTGTGTGCCTGTTTGAGAACAAAGAAGCTCAAGGAGGTGAATGCACAGACAAGAATTAATAATGTCCTTCTCGGTTATAGTGACTAGGAGTATTTTCATAATGTCACAACACGAGACAACGCTCCGTCTACCCTAAAATCCACTAAAAGAGATGTGATAATATGTGAAGGTGTTATTGCCACAAGCATCCTCGTTCGTCGATGCACACTTATCATCTTCTCTTAGAAAACAGGATGTATTTTTTTCTGTTTCTCTCAAACTTATATGACTCTGTTTTAAAAGCTACTTACTTTTTTGTAGTCCAACTTCTAGGGTTGGCCTACTCTATTTGTGAATTGCAGCCAGGTTATCTGCATATCAGTTACCCTTTTTGTGAGTCAGCTTTTTGCGAGCACTTCGAAAATGGTAATAGTCTTCCTTTTTTCTTCTTCCTGTTTTTACCCCAGCAGGACGCATCTTATCTCAAGCAGATATTTTTACAAATAAAACATAATGGTGGCTGACGTAGACTTGATATTCTGGCCTTGAGGAGAGAGTGAAACTCGTGAGTGGGGCCATAGCGCGGCTTACTTAGTTCTCTGCCCTTCGCTGCCCGTGGAATCAGCGGATGTCTATCTGGAGAACACCGGAGTAAACTGCAGTCGGTCGGTGCTCCGTGCTCCGTGCGTTTTTGAACGGCACCAAGAAAGGTACACATGGCAAACGTGCGTTTACATTTCCTTGTTTTAACCAACGTTCTAATTAATTGTTGTTATGAGTGTCCTGTTTTTTTTTTCTCGATTACTTATATTTAAATATTAAAAACATTTTCTTATTCACCAACGTCTCAACCGAGGCTCGACCTGTTCAGAACCAAAGGAAGAAGAATATCGAGCCAAACCTTATTTAATATTTAATTATTACCTTACTGTTACCAACTATACTAAAACTCTCGAATATCAGGCAACGGCTGCAAGGACGAAGCTTTGTAGTACTTCCATTGCTCCGCTGAAAAAGCTCAATGCAGAGCATAAAACATTCGTGAGGCACAATATGGCACTCCCATTCAGTGCCTCAGTTTAAATGGTGTTCAGCGTCTCAGTGGACATCTTCAGTAAGAAATAACGCAAAAATGTCTGACGAAACTTTCGAGAGCCAGCTGTTGCTCAAAATACTCAGGGTCAATAAATGGAACAGGTGGCAACAATAAGAACTTAAATAACCTTCTTCCCTTTGTTTCTTAATTGAGGAAAATAATGTTGAAAGTAACGCCACGAAAGTAACGGATTACTTTAGGGCAGGGGTTCTCAAACTTTTTGGCCTCACGGAACCCCAGGAACCCTCAAAACTGCACGCGGAACTCCCCCCCCCCCCCCCCCCCCCTTCATATTTGCCGACCGAGAAGCTAAACAGATGCAACAATTGTAGGCAATCCTGCTTTCTGTGCTGCATTCCCATATATCCCCACCATATCAATCGCAATGCCAGTACAAAGTGGGAGATGAAGGTGCTTCGCATGGTCTTGCCGCCGCAGCCCGCGTACACGGGGGGGGGGGCTTACAATTCGGGTGTACGCAGAACCCATGAGACCAGTTCGTGGAACACCAGTGCTCCCCGGAACCCAGTTTGAGAACCTTTGCTTTAGGGAGTAACGGTCACTTACTTTTTTGGGAGGGTAATTGTAATTGTAATAAATTACAATTTAGCCGTGAGTAATTGTAAATGTAATTCTTTACTATTTTTCAGTAACGTGTACAGGTCTGGTTAGGACGTATGGATGTGCACATTGAATCCATCGTATGAATGGACAAATGGACAGTATGCGTAAACCAAGGAATCCGCTAAATCCAGCGTCACCGTGATCTTTGGTGCAGCGTAGCGCAATTTCGATCAATTTCACGCTTTTGGCACTGCTAGGAGCAGGAAATTGTGAACGTATCAAAATCGCACAATTGGAGCAGCTATCCCTGCCCTGTTGCACAGAACCGGGCAACGCAAAGACATGCACCGAGCCATTTTTAACGAGCGAGAACTCCTCGGCGGCATGAGCTCTAATCACGCAACAAGTGCTCACGCGCAGTTGAGCTCCCTTGACATCGGCTCACGGATGAGCAAGGCAAGGATGCGCCAAGAAGTTCTTAGCAGGCAACTGCTTGTACCTACGGTCCGTTGCGGTTAAGAACAGCAGGACAAGCTCTTTCCACAAAGCCCTCCACTCTTTTCACTTTAGCAGAGTGAAAGCTGAACTGGAGAGAAGAAAACCACCAATCATGACAAGTGGTTAGATCTGCGAGAGGGGCACGTGCAGCTTTCCTTAACCTGCAACAGACCGGTTAAGAACGCTGTAGCGTTAATGCCGTGGCATAGCTCAGGGGTAATGCCTCCGCTTCGCAAGCAGCGGACCCGGGTTCGATTCCCGCGGCAGCGAGCAATCTTTTGTAAGGAGTTTGCAACATCGACGATGGACGCCTT
The DNA here is from genome assembly GCA_037355805.1 of Ixodes ricinus. Classification (NCBI taxonomy): domain Eukaryota; kingdom Metazoa; phylum Arthropoda; class Arachnida; order Ixodida; family Ixodidae; genus Ixodes; species Ixodes ricinus. The sequence continues at coordinate 8,251 of JAZHYW010062619.1, read as the reverse complement.
ACATCGCCAACTACTACAATAGCAACAACTGCAATTCTACTACAACTACAACATCAACAACGGACATCATTTCCAGTGGTGGGGAGAGCCCATAACAGCCATCGCTGTAAAACAAATCGACCGAAAGACAGCCAACCTACAGGTCGCAAGTGTTGCAATTCTCAAGCGGGAAATATCTAACCTCGAGCGGAGCGCAGGCGTCTGTAGATCCGACGATGTCCGCTCCCGAAGTGATCAGCTTCTGCCCCACAAAGATCCGGTTCTCGGACACCAGTTTAGACAGCGGCTCGTCGAACTCGGCCCGGAGCCTGTACCACCCGTCCGTGAGCTCCACCCTCAGAGCCTGGACAAATTCAGACGAATCAACACAGGATTCAATCACAGCCAGAGCTCTTTGTAACTAAGTCGAATGACAATTGTTACAACCTTCAGAGCATCCTTCCGAGGGCCATAAGGACTGTAAATCATTTTTTATTTATTTATGAATACTGTTCAACCCAAGTATGGGGCTTTAACAGGTGTGGGGTAAAAAGAATGCTCAAACGTACAACATCAGGACTACAATACAGTAGGCATTCATGGCACAAATATTCAATATATTATCTTGCACTGAACCAAATAAATTCTCAGCATTCAACATCCATTACTTAGCAAAAATATTAGAACTACTGTTTGTCGGGCTATCTTATACATTTTCAGACGTTCTTCTGAAGGTAGGTAACAAAGATTGCAAATTAACTATCTACAGTAGACTCAGACTTTGACAGGTGGAACTCCACGACATGTATGTTTAATTCCCCGAGTCTCTGGGCGGTCATTTTGTCTCGCGATACTGACGGAAACTTCTGACACGTGGATCTTAACAATTGAAATTTTTGCTAAATGGTATACAGGTTTCTGTCCATTCACTTTGGATTTCCGCTGGGAAAGATTCAGTTTGGGGTGGTGCAGGTAGTAGGTAATTGAAGTTTAAATGAGATCTGTGCTGGAACTCTCAGCATGCAAAACACGACGCATACTATCCCACTTCTAGGCCACCTCAAAATTTTCTGGGTTCACTCCAGTTGAAAGTGTGATGAAAGCTTAACCATCACAAAACAATTTGTGTACAAGAACACCGACAGTGTTCAGACATCAAACAAGAGTAGGCAAAGTGAACACTAATTAGCCTTTTTAAAATTTTAATCTCTAAAGAGTTCATGTCAGCTACAAGCATTGCTCTGTACAGCAGTTTGCACAAAACAAGCGATACCAAAAGAGTAGAGCTGTCCGAATATAAAAATCTTTCGAAGCAAATCGAATCGAATAGTAAAAGTTACGAATCAGATCGAATAGAATAATTTCGAATACGAATATTTTTTAATATGACAAATATTTTCTATTTTATGTGAATTAAGTGAGGACACTCAATCAAAACACAACTGGGACCTTTTTTTTTTTTTAACAAGCATAATTATGAAAAGGTTAACTTTATTGCAGTAAGAAAAATGTCACACATGTGACTAATTAAAAAAAACGGATCAAATAAAAAGATCAGCCAAGAAAACACCATTCAAGGAGTGAAATCACAGAACATAAACGAAGGTACACAAGCGGAGGCGGTTTGCCACAGTCGGAGATCGCGTCGCGGACTCGTCGCGTACAAATGCAACCACGCAAACGTAAGCGCGGTCCAAACCAACCCGCCAAACAGGAGAAAACGGGTCCCGGTCACAAATCCGGCGCGAGAGGAGTGACGTCAATGGTCACATGAACGTGACGTTTTGCAGCTCCCGCTTTGCGAGTCCAAAGTTGAAAATATTCATCTTTTTCCGGCCCCGGAGAGAGCCGGAGAGCCCCTTCTCACGAGTGCACTAACCGGTTCTTGGGAACCCAGCAAAAGGACAGAGGGAGGCTTAAGAAGCAGTTGCCTTCGTTATATTCTCCCCCTCGAAGCCACTCACAAATCCCACAAAGGCTGCCCTTTTTCCCTCCCCGCCCGTAATGTGCACTTTACCCCTTCCCTCTCAAACTTTCTGTCTCCAACGTCCCAAGCGCTTCTCGTCCGTAAGCTTCCACACGCTTCCGAACTAAAGTGGCAGGCAGAACTTATAAAAAAAAAACGGGTTCCGCCTCTCCAATTTTTGAGTGCTCGTTTTGCGGCTTAGTTTGGACCGCCCTCAAACAAAAGTACACAAGCGGTGGCATGTCGGCAAGCCACAATACAGAGTTGAAGATTGCATCGCGCAACGGCAGCGGCCTTGTGCAATCTCTCTAAGTGGGTGAACGTAAACAGAAGTACACAAGCGGAGGCGGTTCGGCAGGTCACAACAGAGTCGGAGATTGTGCAATTGCGCCGCGCAGCTGCACTGATCATGCGCAATCTCTTTCTGTGCGCAATAGTTCTGCCGAAAGAGGGTGCCACAAAGATGCTATAAATTAAAAATACGGCTTTTCTTTTTCGGCTGAGGGAGCAAGTCTGTCACTTTTACCAGTGGAAACGGCTAGAAATAAATAACAGAAGGAATACTGGAAAACCAATGAACCGGAAAATCGAGCGGAAAATAACACGGACGGCTAGATCCATCACGGCAACGACAGCAAGATATTGCTGCGCGCAGGGCCAAGCAAGCAACGCTCGGCCACAGGCTTCTAGAAGATTCGTGTTTATTCTTGCTCAGGACGTAACTTTTATTTTTTCGTCCCATTTTCTTGTTTTCGAAAGTGCCTGTTCCTTCTCACCCCAAACGCTCGACACTCGAATCTTCTGGGCCAAATTTTTTAGATGCTGATGCACTCTAGATGAGGAGCTGCACGGAACCTTGTCGAGTCAGTCTTGCTTTTGCTTGCTGTTACACCGCCAAATCGCCGTCTGCTTTTCTGCTGCCTCGATTCTGATTCTTTATTTTGTTTGGCACAAGTTCGCCCATTAAACTTTCACTTTGAAGCAGGACTTTCGCCGCTTCTGCTCTTGTTATTTGTGATGCTTCTGGTGGAGGTGCATGGTAGCAGAACAGGCCCTCTAAAGGCTGCACTTCACCCTCCACCAGAAGTGTCACGAATGACAAGAGCAGAAGCGGAGGAAATCCTGCCTCAAACTGAAAGTTTAATGGGCGAACTTGTGCCAAACAAAAGAAAGTATGAGCATCGAGACAGCAGAAAAGCGGGCGGCGATTTGGCAGTGCAACAGCACGCGAGAGCGAGACTGACTCGACAAGGCCCAGCGCAACTCCTTATGTAGTGTGCGTCAGCACCTTGAAAATTCGGCCCAGAAGTTTCGAGCGTCGAGCGTTCAGGGTGAGAATGAACAGGCACTTTCGAGAACAAGAAAGTAGGACGAAATAATAAAAGTTACGTCCCGAGCAAGAATAAACACGAATCTTCTAGAAGACCGTGACCGAGCGTTGTTAGCTTGGCCCTGTGCATGGCATTATAGAAATCCATGACCAAGAGTTGCTTGCTTGGCCCTACGCGCGGCAACGTCACCGATAGCCGAGGTCAATCGTAAATCCATATCCAAATCTATAGCACCTTGTCTACTGTAGTGACGGTTAGTGACTGTAATCCGTGGCATTTGCGCTCACGACGATACATGTGCCATTGCAAATCGTAGTCCTTCATCAAATCTATCGCAGCAATGGCTCCGGTCATGTTTGCACCACGACCACTTCACCAACTCCACAATACAGGTATCACAGCAAGCAAAGGGCAGATCGCGCTACCGCATGCAAATAACTTTCCACTGCTCTATACGAAAGAAAAAGGCACTTAGGCTAGCCTTTTGGGTTTGCCAAGTCTCGAAAGCATACTGCACAATCCGAAAACAAACTAGGAACGCGACCACGAGTTGAGACAAATCAGCAAGTTCTGCATTATTCATAGTTTTCGAATATTCAAAGACCTCGAATACTTCAAATAGTATAAGTGCGAAGCAAATTAAATAGCAAGCACTATTCACAACGTATTCAAAGTTTTGCATATTCACACACCCCTAAAAAAGAGCACAGGCTACACCAATTTTTGCAACCCGTGATCCAACGTTTTGCTGAATAACAGTTATCCTAAAGCTAGAAGCAGGAAGAACCTTGATGCGTCCTTTCATTTAAATAAAAGCAAATGAAAAATGCTTTGGCAAAAAAAAGAGAAAAAAACAATAAATATAAAAAATGATGCAATTTTGGCGGCTTACGTTTTCTTCTCGACTGATCCCAGACACGCACAGGATCAATGTGCCGCCCGCGATGTCGTCCCTCTCAAGGATCTTTCGAAGGGCTGACCTGAAAATTGCAGCAAGAGGAGGTCACCACTCCAAAAAGGCCCCCGGAAGGCAGTCGAGTACTACTAAGGACAGGCGTCATAAGTAGGGCTCCGTGTTTTCGGATAAATCCGAAAAACTTCGAAAAACACCCACCGGTAAAATTTTTGGCAATTCGGATTTATCCAATAAACTCCGAATTGTTATGTGCCCATGCCACCCCCCACAAAAAAAAAAAGAGTAATTTTTTTTTTTTTTTTAACAATTTGTGCATTTGAGAATAATGGTCCTGGGAAAATGACACCATAATTATCTTTCAAGCCTCGGACCGTTGTCAAAAGGGGGTCTTACGGCTTGTCTCGTCAAGGTTGGTTCAGGGAAACAGGTCATCGTACCATTCGTGTCACGACAAAAGCCACTCTTTTGGTTTCCAGTTTGGGCCATGGGATTTCGGATTTAGAGAAAGGAGAGGGTATGTTTCTGGGGGTAACCGTGAAAGCTATGGACCATAGAGATTGTATAAAATAGAGAAGAGGGGCAGTTGAAACTTCTCTATTACATCCTTAACCACTCCACCTCGCGCGGCCGCGGGATAGATTGATGGGATGACTACGAGCTTCCTGGGCTACCTCCGGCAGTTTATTCATTTTAAGGTATCGACGTTTATCGAAGCCACACTTGTGTGCGACTTTTGTCAGTCGGGACAAATTAGTCTTGCCAATGACACCAACGCCAAATTCAACTGAAGAAATCTTAATTGATACAAGTCGCGTTTTATTCTTTAGCTGGCATACGTTGGCATCCGGTTATTATTTATTATTTTTAATAGGAAATACTGCAAAATTAATCTCCGAATTTCGGAGATTTGGGGATTTACGAAAAATAAACTCCGATAAACACCGAACTTTTTGCTTAAAAATAAACTCCGAAAAACACCCTCCGAATTTCACGAAAAATAAACTCCGAAAACACGGAGCCCTAGTCATAAGACAACCTAGCCTAGTACTAACAACTAACAACTGCAGCAATGCTACATAACAATATTTTATTAAAATCCTAGTCATAACTAGAGGTTCGGTGTTCTTGGCACATTCTCGAAAATTAACTGCCAAGACTTTTATAATAATCGGGGTAAACCACAAAACCCTGAATTGGAGGTCTCCTCGAACAAGAAAACACCAGCTTCGCTGGCAAAAGTCTTCAACTACAGCTCTCCTTTGCGCCGACTTGGAACACAGCCAGCACTGAACTGCCTGCAAGGCTGCTTCTATCTTCAGGAAACAGATCTTTATCTTGTTTCCCTACCTTACTGGTACCAGACAATTTCCAAGCATCCGGACCACCTAAATGCTTCCTCGAGGTTGGGGCACCCTACACAGATGTCCAGTTTTCTTCGACAGAAGCTCCAATAAACACAGGATTCTTTTTTTTGTCTTACACCGAAAAGCGCAGGATCTCCAAAACAACATAAACCACAAAAGAAAGAAAGAAAAAAAAACACCCCCGAATCCAAAGAAAAATGAACCCTGAAAACGAGGAATCATGGATTAAAACACACTACAGTTACCGGAAAAAAAAAAAAAGAGCACACTTTCGAGGCTTCTGGAAATCACCGTTTCCCTCGAAGCACTCGCAGCAAAAATAATAAAGCAAGTTTGTACCTGGTGCTGTGGTCGATCTCGACGTCGTACCTGTACTTCATTTGGAGCATGACGTTATCAAGGGCGTCGAGGGACCTAACGACAAAATGGAGGAGTGACAGACATCCGGGAAAACGAGACCAACATACCTAGACGCGTGCGGCCATTGCCTGAGCACTAAGCTTCAAAGCACGAGATCTTTGCTGGTTCAAGCTTGGAAAATCTATAGTGTGTCGTCCAATTCGGACACACCCTACACGTAAAGTCACCGGGCAAGCGCCCACTCAAACTTTGGAGATAATCGCAAAAAAATGGGGATGGGCGCTTGTCCGGTCATCAATTTTACATATAAATGTACTGTGCGTATTTTCTCAGATCTTACAGATTTGGCAATAGGCGCTTAATGTGGAGATGGGCGGATCGCGGGCATTCTATGGTATATATTGGTTGGTTTCAATTCATCACGGCGAACTTTTTATTAATGCTCCGTAGCCAACGGAGATTGTGGCATCAGAAGGTAACATAATGCAGAAGAATGAATCATGAAGCAAACATGAACATGAACATGCCACAACGTACGTTCCTTAGGCCATCCAGTGAAGCTAGAATAAAATAAACATTGAGACTGAAGTTCAGCATGCTACAGTCTAACCCGTTTACAACGAACTCAAATATAGCGAATTATTGTTTATATTGAATGCCCAAATGTTTCAAATAAAACTGCATGTAAAAAGTACTTTTTATAACAAACAGTTTTGAATGGCTATATCAAACTTTGTCACCATGTGCGTGCTTAACTCAAAAATGTACGAATGCCGTTCCCTAACATGTCCTTCTAAAAAAAAAAAATATTAAGAACAAAATGAAAAGACTTCTAAACCACAAGCCGCGAACAAAGGTAGCAAAAGTCAGACATACAGACAGGGGAGATGAGAGATAGGCTGAAAGGACTGACTCGATGCGCCCTTGGGAGGAGTGGGGATTTCCCAACATCCTGTTCTCCTTCCTTGCAGATCCGATCCGCTGCAGGACCTAAAATCACACCCCCCTCCCCAACGCACCAGCGAGCTACCGCGGCCAAGATTCAGCAGACGCGGGCCATGTCTGCCGGCGTAAACCGGCGTGCCCCAATTCGTGAAATGCGCACTCGTTTTTCCCTTTGCCATCCCATCTTGAAGCCTCACCGTAAAACACCGCGGAAGCACCCACTTCGTTCAGGGGCCCACTATTAACGCATGTCCCAAACTTGGGAGTTGCAAATCCTGTGTTAAGCACCCGAGTTGACCGGACAAGTGCCCATGTCTAGATTAGCCCAGTTTTCAGAGAAAGTGGAGAGGGTGGAGTGCTTCCCCCGGTATGTTACGTAGTCGAACCGCACCTGTTTCCATGCACGCTTTGTTGTTGGCAGCTTGCTTTTTCGTTTGAACGCCGTGTGCGTTCCTACATGTTGCTACGGCGTTCTAAAACCCGCCTGCCTCCCCAGGCAAAAATCGGTCCACCTCCAGCTGGATTATGCAGCTGGAAACAGAGCCGGAACCAGCTGGATTCCAGCTGGACCCAGTTGAATCCAGCTGGACTACCTCATTTGCCAGTTCCATAAGCCAACTGAATGGACTGTTCATCGCGGATGCTGCAACTTAATGCAGACCCTGCAGCACAATAAATCAATTTGCCTCTGCACCCATTTAAACAAATTGAGGCTTGCGCAGCGTCATCAGGGACAAGCTAAGGGGCACAGACTAGACTCTGATGTCTCTGATCTACATTTTTCGTTGAAAGGCTGGAGTGTGGTTTTTGACATTAGTTTCTTGTGACCGCGTAGGCGTGTTGTGGACACAGCGAGTCCCACGAGTTCCTGTTCGCGGTGTGCCGAAAAGGTGAAGCACATGCGGCGTCGCGGCGCTGTGCTTTGTTGCTCGACTGGTGATCCTAGGTTTGCAGCGCTTCTGTAAGCACCGCTCTTCTTCGATTTTAGCGCTCCACCCGCACTACGCTGTAACACGTTTGTGCACTGATCCATACGCGGTTTTTCTTCCGATTCCCGGCACCTTGAAAGAAAAATTATGTCTCTGTTATTGCAATGCAACTCTAAGCCCAGACGGGAAAACATAGGCATATCCGAACGTGTTCACGCTCGTTCCAGACCCGGCGGCGCATTTCATCGATTTCCTAAGCGTGCAAAGAGGATGATATGATCTCCACCTCCCCGCGCGAGTTCGGGTGCTCCAGTTCAGAGGACGTTTTTGCAGGAATTAACTGTTGTACAAAAGTTGCTATAAATACGCCGATCATGCGTTACGGATTAGTTTTCGTTATCGGAGCCTTTTCGCGGGACTGCAAGGAGGCCATGTAACAAGTAGTGTCTGTTGTACATTCT
>JAZHYW010062618.1:0-28685 GCA_037355805.1 Ixodes ricinus | reverse complement strand
GGGTGGTTCTCATTTGAACCCGTTCGCATTTCTACCTATTTATAAAACTACACACAATTTAGTGTGTAGTTGCACTTAGACAAGTGCAACCACCATCTCTAAGACTATTTTTGAGAGCCCAACAGCTTGGGATAAAGCTCAAACTTACGTTGAAACCGAAACTACAGTTGTTCGGCTATTCATGGGATTGTGGAACATAATTTTCTACTGCTGAATTTAATTTCTTGACGGCGCCTGGAAACCATTTATTACCGGTGATCGATGGCCTATGGGTGCGGTCAGGAAAGAGTTAAGGAAGATGTGTAACATAATCTTAAGAATTTTCTAAAAAATATTGTTTTTTCTTTAGGGGCCTTTATAACTGCACATTTTTGTCAAAAGCTTTAAGACAAGAGTTTTTTTTGTTTTGTTTTTCTAGAAAAGAGATTAGTACATTGAGACCAGCGGCAATCACTAAAAACTACAGCCAAGCTTTCGTCGAGAATGGAAGCCTGGCTATAGCTCGACAGGCATGCATAAAACTAAACTTTGAAAGCTGCTTCTGTGTCTCCTTTAAGTAAAGCGGACAAGAGCGCCTTTTGGGAGCATACTAGTACCTGGCTCTGCTTTGCGACGACGAGCTGGACGAAGTTGAGCTTGGAGTCCGCCAGGTAGAAGATGTCCGTCTCGCTCTGACGGCTCACCAGGAACACAAGGCCCACAATGTCCACAGCCCGCCCGGGCGAACCGTTCTCGCTCAACAGCACCGGAAAACTGGTCACCTGCGACGGGAAACCCTCGGTTCGAAACCGACTCGCTCTTGCCTGGCGCGAGAAACGCAAGATTGAAGGGTTGCTTCGAGCGTTCAAAGCTCAAGTCGCTATTTCGTTAAATTTTCTCGACCAAAGCGAAGACGGTGCGACTGACCTGCCGATAACTGGACCTGCTTAGAATAAAATACGTGTACCTACATTAATCTAACGCGCCGACCCCCGACTGTAACGCGCATTCTGTTTTCTTATCCAAGAATGATGATTCTAACATGTCCCCGATTTCGGTTTCATATTGGATTATATAATGCATAGGCCGTTTTTAGGTATAGACCAACACACTGTGTACATATAAGTATGCACTACTGCTGCGCAAGTTCAAGTTATCGTTCATTATTACCCCCAGATACAGTCAAACTTCTCCCCATCATCACACATTTTCCGTTCCAATTGCTCGAGACGACTCGCACTTCGCGGTTATCTAACTTTCACGCAAATATTGCCAACGGAGAGAAAACGGCAAAAACGAGCTGTGTAAAAAAGCCGGCCACAATAACAATGAACATGTGTGATCGATTAACCCGATCTAGACCCGGTCGTGACACCGAGCTTTCGATTAAACTTCCAAAAATTCGTAGAATTCTATAACACGAAAATGAAAGAAAACGATTGTACACGTGAAAATTGCACACAAACACTTTGGGCAGGAGAGCTCCATTAATGACGCAGAGAAGTGAGCCCTCGGGACCTCGTGCAACACTGGCATGAGCGCCACCTGGAAGGAACGGAACTCGCCTGACGGCTGTAGTAGATCCGGACGTGCTCCGGACAGTCAGCCGTCTCGTAGCGGGTTCCTTTCGACGTCGTCAGTTCCACCGCACAGTTCTGGACGTCGGGCAGGACGTTCCTGTGTGCGGTCACATTGTGTCGTGAAGGAAACGAGAAACTGCAAAGCTATAGTTGACCCACTCCCGTGCATCTCTGAAAGCTGCATACTACCACCAAGGGCAATTCCTGGTTCCTTGCCGCGTCCTCCAAATAAACTGCAGTAACAACTGAGGCATTGCAAACTCGGTTGCGCACAGACTATGTACTCAGTTTCACGATAACTTGGCGAACTCTGGAGGTTATGGCCCTCGCGATCAAAAAGAGCGTCGAAGAAGGCACTTGACCTTACGTCGCATGACTTCAGGACGTCACATGACTTCAGGATGGCATGTGACGTCGCAGCGTCACGTGACTTCACAGTGCTACGTGCTATCGCTTTAAAACCAACAAAGGTGCCCAGAGCAATGTGACGCCGAGCAATCAGTTGCTTCCCACCGTTCCCAAGATGCGTCACGGGCAGGGTTTTGAAGTCGCAAGACGTGCACTCACCTGACGGGGCTCACGTGGACGTTGTAGACGGACACCGCCCTGCCTTCGACCAGCATTTGCCGAAGCTCGTCCGTGGGCCTCCACACGCTCAGGGCGCCCAGCCTGAAGATGGAAGGGAGGGACTAGGTCGCCAAAAAGCTGTGCTCAGAGCAGGCAGGTAGCCAGGCATGTATGTGAAAGCTTTGTGACAAGTGGCAACATTGATTCTATGCACCAATATGGCTGGAGCGTCGTTATGAGAAGTGTCGTCCAAATATTCGAGAGCACGTCGTAAACAAACAAAGGTATAAAGGCGAGGAACACTCACAGACATTCTTGCGCAGGTCCGATTCGTGAATCCCTCCCACGAGGACCTTGAACATCGGGATTACATTCCGTTCTTTTGGACACTGCAACAGAAAGTCCTTCTAAGCCTCGAAACCGGTCCGCTCTGTTAACTGTCGCCCTTTTGTGACTGGTGCAGTTTCAACAAACTGTATATTACGTACTACAGCAGGCTCGCAATAATTCAGACTCTCACATTTTATACTTTTGGTTAATTGAAACAAATTTCAAAATTTTTGTTGTCCCGCTATATTTTTAATGTATTCTTAAGCCACTTGAAGGGGTACTCCGGCAATTTCTTCATGGTACCCGATTTGCCTGAATATTTGCTAAACACACCAACCAAGCATTGCTGAAATAGTATCCCAAATATTAGGTCAACATATATATATATTTTTTTAATGCGAATAGCATTCTTTGGATACTTCACGCACTTTTCGTCTATCTATGTATCTATCTATCTGGCTATCTAACCTCTTACGCCGCGGGTCGATAAATAAATAAAAAGACCGGCGCCGGCTGGATTCGAACCGTTGACCCTCTGATCAGCAGAGCAGACGCGCTAACCACAGAGCTATGAAGGCAGTCATTCAACGCACTCTCGTTATTATACTTTACCATAGGACGGCTTTACAGCGCTGTCACAGCTACCGGCGCGCAGTTCCATGCACGAGGGCTCATTCCGCTCTCGTGAGGCTGAGCACTGCCGCTAGCTCACCTCTCCCGCGCTCGGGAGAGGGTGATGTAGCGGCCGTGCTCACCCTCACGAGGCGGAATGAGCCCTCGTGCATGAACGCGCGCTCACCAGCAGCTGTGACAGCGCTGTAAAGCGCGTCCTATGATAAAGATATAAACAACCGTTTAGAGTACCGTTGGTTGAGACTAGCTGAGACGCCAGAAAGTCTGGTCGGTACCATTTTGAGTGTTTGTGCGTATGGCGCGTGCTTTGCTCGCCTTCCTAAGTGACACAAGCGCACGTGCTGGGCTGCGGAGATCGTGCGCAGGGCTGTGAAAGTGTCAACAAATTTAGAATCGCCTCAAGAGTGGGCTGGCGTATCTAGAGTGTGCCGGCCACCTGACGAATGCGCATAACTCCGCACCGTTTGATGCTATTCGCATTAACGTAGATAATCATTCCCAAAGGATGGGTTCTGCTGATTTTTTCACAAAGTTATTGAATTTACAATTTTGGTCTTCATCATGTTTTTCAAACTGAAAGTCTATACTGGCAACAACAAAAAAGTGATGCCAATGGAAAGCATGGGTTCGCTCTTTGGACTGTAGAATTTGTTCCCAACTGATTCCAAGCAGTTTCATAGTGTGTCAAATGAATGCTTTAGAAGCTGTAAGCTTCAGTCACCACGCGATACAGCATGGAACAAACACTTGGCATAGTCTATTATTTTTTAACTGCTTGCTCGACTGGAAAGAAGCCTGTCTGCCACTGACGTCACGGCACTAAAAAGTGTGGGTATGTTTGAATGTTTCTTTTTGCATAATTTTCATTTGCCGATTTTGCAATAACTATTATGAATTTCACGATGCTAAATAGCATACCGGGAAAGGGTGAAGGCCGGGCATTCAGAAAATATAGTTAGTTGGGGTAGCTAAAAAATTGTAGAGCCCCTCCACTTCACGTGAAGATGGAGGACCAACGAAGCTGTTATTTCTACGGCGTCTAGGAGCGATGCCGAAAGGACGACGTCTAGGATGACCTCAAGGGCGACCTCGAGGAAGACGTCCAGAGGATGACCTCTCGGGCGACTTCTAGGACGACGCCTAGGGCGGCCGCTCGGACGACCTCAAGGACAACTTCTAGGACGACCTCGAGGACAATGCCTAGAGATGATAACAGGGGATCAGGACCTCACCATCCTAATAATGCCAAGGAAGGCTGACCCACGCTGGTTGCCCACTCTTTTAATTTTTTTTATTCATACCTGCCACGACCAATGTTGAGTTTTCTGTCAACATTCGCGGACACATTTTTTCCCAGATCCTAGCGCATAACAGCCCGGCTGTAAAAAATCGCTGAAGTACCCTTTGGTGTTTTTTTGTAATTCATACTTTTGTTCTCGCTGGTCCCATTGGGTGCACTTCATTCGGAGCACTGGTGCACTGCGGAGAGGCAACATCCGCAAAGCATGCTTCCGCGGGCATTGCTTCTCCGCAGTGCACCGGTGCTCGGTGAAAGTGCACTCAACAGGACTCACAGGGTACCATGATCTATGAAAACGGGTACCACCGGAAATTTTGTAGCGACTTGCATGGACGCTGTGACGTGGTGGCATGGTATAGGTCCACGTCACGAGCGTCACGCGAAGTTGCCATGAAAACTGCGAGCGGTGCCCGTTCTCATCACTCATGTGTTCCCTGCTCAATATTTCACACTACACAACTTCTCGGCCCGACGAACAAACATGATTTTGCTTGAGTTGTCACGTGCTGTCTAAACAGTCCACAATAAACAACATTTCTGCAGTCTTGGGCAGTAACTAGTGCGTTACCAGCAACTAGTTACTTTTTCAGTAACCTGTAACTGTAACACATTACTGCTTAGTGTAAATGACTTGTAACTGTAACAGGGTTACTATTTTTCGAAAGTAACTGTAAAGTAGTACGTCGTTACTGTTACTTCTCAGATTTTTATGCAAAATATTGGAAACGTAACGCAAATTGTCAAGCAACCGGGAGAGAATTTGAAGTCCTGAAGTACGGAAAAGGCACAGCCAAAACTGCTGCAAAAACAATCTGGAGCTGGAGAGAAAAAAAAAAGAAAAAAAAGAAACTAAATTTGGGGTGACCCTGCTTTGCCAAGCTGGTCCCGCCAACTGGAATGATAGGAACGCTTGTGTCTGCACCGCCGTGTAGAATGCATCGCCATCAAGCGCATGCAGATGTAACAAAGCGCCGCATCTCTAAAACATTTACGCTTTTAGTTACGCCCGACAGAGGAGCAAATGCTTTTCGCGGAGGGCAGCTTTTTGGTTATTATCGCCTCTAAACGCCTGCGGACTTACGAAACAACTGATTTTCCTAAACCTCGTCTTTCTTCCGCTAAGCATACGGTTCCTTCCCTCCTAATTTGAATCGTCCAACTCCCAGAAGCACTCTTGTGGGGTCTCGACTTTAGGCCTATTTGCTCTCCCTTCAGCTTTTTGCAACTCAATTACCGGCCTTGCCTCCCGTCGACACTTGCTCTACCCAATTGCTCTGCTTCTTGGGTCCCGTCACTTGGGAAAGAGTATTCGCTCAAACCGTCTGTGTCGTTCTGCTTGTTTGTGTGTTTTCTTGAAATTGAAAGACCGCCCTTAGCCGGGACCAGTGGCACTTGTCACCACTTGATTTGTGGATATTCACGTGTGAGCTTTCCGGGTGGTCTCTTCAAAGTTGGGGTGGTGAGATGGAGGAGCGCAAATGTGTCCGATCTGGTTAGGAAGTGATAAAGAAAAGATTGCAAAAGCCGTTTGAAATTCTACACGCAGCGGACGTTTGTACCTCGATCACTGCTTATTTTGCACCACAGCCGTGTTCAGCGGGTTTGACGGACGAATGTTGCAGCAACATTGTTCTCCAAGTTTTCAAGAGATGCTCCGTGTTTCATGAAAGACTGTGAGCATGCAATAGAAAACGATTTGATTGACGAGTAGATTGGAGTGGCATAAGAAAACATCTATGACTTATATCATTGACTTGACTTGACATTTGCACGATTTTTACTGCTTCCGTCCCATTTTGCCTCACCAAAGAAATCAGAAATTAAAATTGACCGATTGTAAACTCTCACCATGATAGGATATGCCCGAGATCTAGACGCATGCTGTTGTATTCCTGTACACCTTATGATGATCCGCTTATTTTAAAGTTCTTTATGGACTGTCAGCAGGTATCTCCAGCTTAATATTTTGAAAAACTGAAGTCGCCTATTACTTTTGCCAAAGAACTATAAATGCTTTATTATATAGTGTATCTACCCAATACTGTCTTAAATTATGATCTTGTTCAGGGGCCCATCCATGGTAAAAATTGAAATAGGAAGAATCAAACATGTTAATATTGGTTATTAAAAAATCTTAGTTTCTCATAAAATCAGATTCACTACCGTGAACAACACGTCTTATGAAAAATCTATGCTAATTGAAATGTATATTAAGGAAGGTTCCTTTTGAATGTTTTCTAATATTTTTTTGTAATGTAACGACGAAGTAATGGCACTACTTTAGTGAAGTAACTGTAACAAGTTACTCTTCAAATTTTGGAACTGCAACAATAGCAGGGTTACCTTTTTTTTCCATAAATAACCATAACTGTAACACTTATACTTTAGCAGTAACATGCCCACGACTGCATTTCTAAAGAATAAATAAACTTACTTAATACATTTCACAAAGTGTTTCTTCTGTGGCATAACTGCTTATGATCAGTAGGCACATGTAGAGGAAATAATCAAATATCTGCTTTGTATGTGCAGCCATTCATATGTCAAATTATAATTTTATCTTGCATCATATTTAAATAAATGTCTGATAATTCAAACTCCTGATAATTCAAACAAAATTTGTGACTTCCTCGGAGTTTGAATTATAGAGGACTAGTCTTTAAATGGTAAAAAGTTGGGGAAATTCACTTTTGAGAAAATGGCTTTCCTGGTATTTAGACATACCCACCCAGCTCTGTGCAAAATATTATTGCTCTATCTAATTTTTAAATATGAAAGAAAAATATGAAGTCTTAATTTTCTATGAACATTCAATAGGAATACACATACTTGAAGGCCTTTTTTCTCTCTTCACACTTTTTTCACAAGTACCGATGCCTTACAGGCGTTTTCTGAAGTTTGTCTTGGACAATATTAACACGTTTGGTGCCATTTTAATCGGGAAGAATGGAGCTGTGCGGTGATGCTATTTTTATAGTCTTCCGACTTAAGAGTTTTATCCAATTAATTACTTTCTTAAATAATGAGAAAGCATCTCTTTTACACTATAATTACAATCGTTTTTTAGTAACATAACCCTCTCAGTTAAGATCTAAAATAGCATCACCGCACAAATTACACCTTTGTGAATGCAGTTGCATTAAAAATTTAGATAATTTACGAATAATTTTTCTCTAATGACCCGTAACAAATGACCTAATCAAATTAGACTGATCTCCCATAACTCGGGTTCTAGTGGAGATATTCAATATCTGATTGCATATTTGCAATAGGTGCGAGATGTGTTATACCAGTGTATAATATGACAAGTTTTCGTTCATAAATGAGAAAATTACTCTAAAGCCCACATCACCCTTAATGAGGGTCTACGTATGCACACAAAAAACTTATATTTTGCACCGACTAAATTGTTCTCGAATTGAAAACAATTATATGAAGAAAGTTCCATCCAAAAATATAAGATCGCAAAACGTTTGTTACTGAAAATTTTTCAAAAGGCAGCTCAGCTAGCACAGGGAATAGGGTGCTGGATTAGTGAAAGAGAGGTCGGTAAATTGATTCCTGCCAGGGGACATTCTTTTGTAGAAAAGAACCTGGCCGTGTTTTATATTTTCGTTACAACATTTCACGATGCTCTAGGCTCGGAACTCCAACCCAAAGACGCATCTTCGTTAAAAGGCTGCGGAGGAAAAAAAATCTCAAAGGAAAATGTGGAGCAGAGAGGTCACGTGGATGCCCCCGCGGAAGAATGTACAGCGCGTTTGACTTACCTTGCCTTCTTCCTCGGCCTGCTGAAAGGCCTGCTCCAACTTTTGCTGAATGGCCAGCTGCTTCTGGTTCAGCTGCTGGTCCTGGTACTCGTTCAGCAGCCTCAGTTGGTTGGGTGTCAGGATACGCTGAAATGCAGCGTGGCACCTTCAACCTGTCCACTTCTATGCTGTTTCAATGTCATTAGATTTACCACCATTTTGTGTGGCATTACTTACCAGAGAAAAGGCACAGCCTTTGCAAGATATCATGTGTTAATCAAGTGTTGAGTGTGACATGGCTCAGGACCTACGCTTGTGCACGAAGCACAGCTAAGTTGGACGTGCCTAGGGAAATGTGGTTGAGCCATAGAACACACCACTATCCTCAGCAGTGCACAAGCAGCATCTTATTTTATCTCAGGACAGGTACTTTGTTGGCTGAAAACAAGATTTGCACAACCAAAAATAGACGTTCTGCACTGAAGATAGTTCCACTTAAACGTTTTGAAACAGAACAGGTCAGGAGACCGTAATTATTCGGCTTTCGCATACAACTCAAGTTTATCCGAGTGTCTACCCTTACTACAGTGGAATTTTGTTGATACGACCTCGCATAACAAGTTTTTCGGTAAAATATGGTTTTCCTTTTATTCCTGGCCAACGTCCCATATAGAAGCAGTGTATTTTGATATAAAAATTACGATCACATTTTCGCTTGAAATGGGATAACACTACTGCAGAAGCGGGTTTTGATCAAAAACATATAACTTTACATTCCAGTCTACTAGTACAAGTCACATTGCAACATGCCACAAACGTCCTGTTACACGGCTGCAGAAGTCACGGCTAAAGTCACGGTCAACCAACGCAACCTTAACACCTAATTAAAAAAAAAAAAAAAAGCAGTAGCAGAAATACAAGCAAAACAGTTAATGTTCAAATATTCTAAATATATCTGGGCCGATCCTGGAGGCTGTGCAATACTGACAGTACTGGCCTGCCTCCAGGATCTAAACAAGTTTTTCACCACACACGCATATATTACTTTCTTTTGGAGCTTGGTCTGGATAATACAACATTTGGATAATACATTCTATTTTTCGGTTTCCAGTAGAAAAACGTATCACCGAGATTTCGCCATATTTACGCGGGCCAGCAAAGGTTTCAAGAAACATGCCTTTGTAGCACGAGCGCTCGTTCCCCGAAAGCATTTTACAAAGCCGCCATCTCGTGCAAGTAGACTTCGCTGCCCTGTAAGGTTGAAGGGGAATGGAGTTTCACCCTTAATTATTAAGCTTGCAGGTTTTTTTGCTCAAGCAGAGACATCCGAGCAAATACCCAAGTACGACAAAAACGAAGTGAACAAAATACAAGGCGGCCACTGTGGACCTTAGTGTCGTAAAATTAACCGAAACAACTCAACACCTGCACGTGGAAAGCCTGTACTCTCACCGAATGTGCATTTAGGCGGTGGATTTCACCTTGTGAAATTTTGAAGAGTAGCTCTCTTCCTGCGAGAAATGAGATTGACAAACTTTCCAAGGACAATGGCAGATGTGTTTGCAGACGATCGAGTTAGCAATGGTAGTAACTTGTGGCCCTGCATCCCGAAGCAAGCAGACGACGCACTCTATGGTCTGCTTACTGCGCCAAACGAGAAACGGTGCAGCCATCTCCCAATAAATGCATCGCTAACTCGGTCGTCTGCCAGCGCCTCCGCCGTCAACCTTGGCAAGTTTGTTGGTTTCACTGTCCTCGGGAAGGGAGCATACCGTAAAATCCCGTAAGGACGCCCACCCAAAATGAAGAGATAAATGGTGAATAACATGGGGTGGGCTATCTTTGGAAATGCCACAGCAAGACTTTATCAAAAATTAATAATAAGTGCTGGGGCACCCGCTACAAACCACGAGACGCGGAGCTGATACCGCAGATCGCGGACACGGCAAATTTGCGTTTCACGATGCGATAAACAGGCGGGAATTCTCTACAAACTCCTGTGTCACGGGAAAGGATACCACAAGTGGCCGACGCAGCAGATTCGTGTTTCACGGTGCGAAGGACTTGCGGAAACCCGCCGAGAACTCGCGTCTCACGGGAACGGATACCGGAGATCGCGGACGCAGCAGATTCAAGTTTCATGGTGCAATAAAGACGCGAGAACCCGCTACAATCTTGCTTATCACGGAAACCGATATCGCGCGCGCAGATCGCGGACAAAAACACAGAAATAAGCTACAAAGTCGCATGTCACAAAAACAAATACCGCAGATCGCGGACGCAACAGAATCGCATTTCACGATGCAATATACACGCGGGAACAACTCGCGCGTGTTACAGCTAAAAATCGATGTCGCACGCGCAGATTGCGGACAAAATACGGGAACCTGCTACGAACTCGGGAACGGATACCGCAAATCGCGAACGCAGCAGATTCGCATTTCACGATGCAATATACACGCGGGAACTAGCGTGTTACGCGAGCCGATATCGCGCGCAGATTGCAGACAGAAACGCGGGAACCCGCTATGAACTCGCTTCTCGGACACGCTGGTACCGCCGATCGCGCCGTTGATGCGCGATTCCCGTCGGACATCGCTTGACGTCCAACGGGAATCGGGGGTGGGCGCTGTTTCGGAATTTTTATGTTACAGATATTGAGCCAGAAAAACGGGATGGGCGATCTCTCGGGGGAGGGTGCCCTTACGGGATTTCACGGTAGGCATAAACAGCGGGAGCGCCAAGCATGCTATGCCCCCCCACACCCCCAACGGCTTGAGACGGGTGCAAATTCAGTAAGGTTCTATTTCTGTTGTGTAACACAACAAAACTAAAACCTTACTGAATTTGTGCCCCTCCGCAGCGTTTGGGGGGGCATGGCATGGTTGACTTTTCCAGCTGTGCATGCCTATGGAAGAGAGCTACGCCTTGAAATTTCACAAAGTAAAATGTTTTCCAGTTCGTTGGACAACTCTAGGATCTGTTGTGGCCACCCTATACTAGTATAGGGTAGCCTCACTGTCTTTTCATATTTCCCCCCACGGAGGACACATAGACGTGGAAGACCGAACTGCGGACGTGCGAGGGAGACAATGAATGCAAACGGCGAGGCAATGTCGCATTCCGAGTTTACTATCGTCGACTTCATACCTCGATCTCCACGGAGTCTGTAGAGCAGCAAAGGGCCTTCCAGATGTCCTGTCCCGAGGTCAGGCCTTGGATCTGCTTGACAGAGTAGGACACCTGGACTCCGCTCAATGTCTCCAACGACAGATCCTCCGCTGGGCGACGGATTAATATGGGAGATTAAGAGAAGATCAAATCCGGCAAAAGGACACCAGAGGACACCTGTACGGTACCCTGTTCTCCCACCTGTCCAAGCAAGAGCTGTGAGTAACCCTGTACCATGGGGGGTGTTGTACTATTCTGCATCTCATACAATGGTACACCCGGTGCCATTGTATGTCCTCCATGTCCAAACTCCCTTGTCAGTAAAAATTCATAAAATTGCATTCCCTGTGCAACTGTACACCCACTGCCACTGTATACCTCGTGCTGTTGTACAACCCGTGTTCAACCTCCACAGCGAGTAGTACACTAGGATACCCCATACCATTGTATGGGATTCACGGTAGTCCACAGTACACAATAGTATGGTGTAGACAAATGTATACACCATACTAAATTGCATCTAAAAATGGCCTGATGGTAGCCTTGGTTTCATTCGATGCAGCTAATGGCTTACACAATCGGCTTCATGATAAAATAAAACTTGGAAGTGCTCACAATGAAAAAGGGCTACTGCATACAATACTGGAGAAGGAGAGCATCACGCCATCGTTGCAAGTTGTGTTCAATCAACCCTGGCCACCTAATGAGCAGCACTTGCTATTGAAACAATATGTCATGTGGCATGTGGCTAAGGGATTGCGAATGCACAAAGGGCTTTTAATGTGAAAGCATTAACCATCTCATGGAGCGGAGCTGGTGGCGTCTGTAACCACAAAAAAACACGAAAGAAATGCCCATTCTCCCATTGGCTGAGCAAAACGGCTCCTAGATAACCATTGGCAGCCGCTTCACGAGAGTGCGCACTCGGCCGCCTCTCTCATGTCAGGCGTTGCCTGAGAGGAGGGAGGGGAGGAGGGGGGGGCTGCGGTTGCTTTAAGGGAGCGCACGTTCAGCAACGTCGGGAGTAGCAAAACGTGGCCATCCGTGCCAGTACACCACAGACAAACTAAAGGAGCGGAAGAACGACATTAATGCTTTCGCATTCACAACTCAAAAGAAGTGCTCAGGTGTCCTCGGAATTTTTCTTCTTCGTCCACGCACTCCCTCTTTGGAAGCATCGCATCATTTTCTCTGAAATGCCGCCGCGCATAAAAGTTTACTGTGAAATGCCTCTGCGACAACCAAATTGTTATACTAATATGCAGGTCCTAGCTATGCAGCCCCCATCCCCATGCAGTGGAGGGACCTTGGGGGGCAGGATTCCCATACAAAGCCATTGCTTTGAAACGAAAAGGAGGCAGACACAAAACTTACTGTCGGCTTTCTCGACTTGCGACAGCACTTCGGCGGTCAGCTTCTCGGTAAAGGCGCTGCGCAGCTTGTCGTGCTTGGCCGCGACCACGAGTTCGGCACGCTCGCTGCGCATCACGGCCGTCTTGTTAGACAGCATCTCCAGGTACTGAGGAAAACGAGGGACGAAAGGCACTTGACCGCGACCACTGCATCGCCCAACAGCAGCAAACACGGATCCCATTACACATACGGGCAGGTCACAAAAGAGTGGAACAATCTGTTACATCGGACGATGTTCAAATGTTGATTGAGACGACAAAAACATCCTGTTAATCGCTTTGGGGATAGGCCAGGGACTTTCACCAATGGCCATAGGGCCAATGGCTGTTGGCCCTATGGCCATTGGCCCTATGGCCAATGGCCATAGGGCAGATATACTCTACGCTGCATCTGCCACTCCTGCGTTACATATAGCTTCCACGTTGGGAGCAGCCAGTGGACTGTGGTAACAAGTGTGGCACTTCTGCCACACTTGTTACCAAGGCGTAAACCAGCTTGCGTGCAACTCTTGTGTTCCCGCTAATATGGCATTACTCTGTCAGATCTATATCTGAACTGCGTGCAAGCTGCAGTTGCATGCAACTTCTTGGAAGCTTTGGGTTTCTACTAACGAAGCACTGTTTTTACGGATCAATATTCTAACAAATGAATGAGTTGACTATTGTTAAACCGAATCCACCCACCGTAACGGGGTAGGCTCGGATCACGATGCAGTCCACCCTTCCCACGGCTCCTCCCTTCGGGTGCAGGGATCCGAGGGACACGCGGAAGGGCTGGCGAGCTCGGAAGTAGCCCAGCTTGGCATCCCACCTTGCTCGACGCGTCGAGTTGAAGTTCAGCCTCAGCGCGAGTTCGTCTGGCACCTGCGAGCATCCCAGAGCGGGGCATAAGAGTAGCGTGCAGAAATTGAAGGGGGGTGGCAACGGACAAAAAGAAAATGTGACTTTTTTTTGTCGCAGTACGACTGAAAAGCCATGCACAAGCTCACCTAAGCTGCGGCTGAACACGGTAGCATTTTAAGAAACAAAGTATAATACTACCTAACCAGCAAGCATATTTCTCTATATTATAAGCCCCGATCATAGAATGTGAGCTCACGTGCAGCTAAGCATACTCAGGCTCATTGCTTTCACTCAAGTTTGGATTGGTTTCGGACTCAGATTTAGGGCTCGCCCCTTTGTATCGGGGGATCTCAACTAGGGCGCTAAATCTAGCCACATATTATTTTCCTTGATTTTCTCTGCTTGCTTCACTTTTTACAAGCACTCCAGTCTCCAGCAGACCAAACTGGTTTTGGAGCAACTTTTGGAGAAGAAATATCCGCATTTCGGAGCAGCTTAGGGTGAAAACAAAATCTGCATTTTGGAGACCGAAGGCTGACATTTTATCTTCTTGGAGCAGCTTAGGGGTAAACTGTGACATCATTTTAAGAAAGGATCTCAGCCAGTTGCACCATGAGTCACAATTCAAGCAAATTAAGTTTGCACCACAAGTGTTGGAAAGTACTGAATAGAAATGTAGTGTGTAATACCTGAAGTTGCACACAGAGGGACATTTTATTTTAGGAACAAATTTCGATTAAAAACGAAGAGGCACGACTCGGGTTCATTAATGCTACATGCTACGTTGCATCATCCATCACAGCATGTACAATGTGACGGTACAATGGTTAGGACGTATGGATGTGCACATCGAATCCATCGTATGAATGAATAAGTGGACAGTACACGTAAACCAAGGAATCGGGCAGCGGCTTGCGCCATCTGGCAATAGCTTACGTGAAAAAAAATCAGCATTTTAGAGCACTAAGGCCGACAATTTTTCTTCTTGGAGCAGCTTAGATGTAAACTGTGACATAATTTTAAGAAAGCATCTGAGCCAGTTGTACCGAGTCACAATTCAAGCAAACTGGGTTTGTACTACAAGTGTTTGAAAGTACTGAATAGAAATTTAGCGTGTAATACCTGAAATTGCACACAGAGAGACATTTTATTTTAGGAACAAATTTCGATTAAAAATGAAGAGGCACGACTCGGGTTCAACAGTGCGACATGCTACGTTGCATCATCCATCGCAGCATGTACAATGCGACGGTACAATGGTTAGGACGTATGGATGTGCACATTGAATCCATCGTATGAATGGACAAATGGACAGTATGCGTAAACCAAGGAATCGGGCAGCGGCTTGCGCCACCTGGCAATGGAATAACCAAAGTTGTCGACAGAGCTTTCATTTTCCGCTAAATCCAGCGTCACCGTGATCTTTGGTGCAGCGTAGCGCAATTTCGGTCAATTTCACGCTTTTGGCGCCGCTAGGAGCACGAAATTGTGAACGTATCAAAATCGCGCAATTGGAGCAGCTATCCCTGCCCTGTTGCACAGAACCGGGCAACGCAAAGACATGCACCGAGCCATTTTTAACGAGCGAGAACGCCTCGGCGGCATGAGCTCTAATCACGCAACAAGTGCTCACGCGCAGTTGAGCTCCCTTGACATCGGCTCACGGATGAGCAAGGCAAGGATGCCGCCAAGAAGTTCTTAGCAGGCAACTGCTTGTACCTACGGTCCGTTGCGGTTAAGAACAGCAGGACAAGCTCTTTCCACAAAGCCCTCCACTCTTTTCACTTTAGCAGAGTGAAAGCTGAACTGGAGAGAAGAAAACCACCAATCATGACAAGTGGTTAGATCTGCGAGAGGGGCACGTGCAGCTTTCCTTAACCTGCGACAGACCGGTTAAGAACGCTGTAGCGTTAATGCCGTGGCATAGCTCAGGGGATAATGCCTCCTGCTTCGCAAGCAGCGGACCCGGGTTCGATTCACGCGGCGGCGAGCAACCTTTTTTAAGGAGTTTGCAACATCGACGATGGACGCCCTACATCACCAACTACTACAATAGCAACAACTGCAACTACTACAACTACAACATCAACAACGGACATCATTTCCAGTGGTGGGGAGAGCCCATAACAGCCATCGCTGTAAAACAAATCGACCGAAAGACAGCCAACCTACAGGTCGCAAGTGTTGCAATTCTCAAGCGGGAAATATCTAACCTCGAGCGGAGCGCAGGCGTCTGTAGATCCGACGATGTCCGCTCCCGAAGTGATCAGCTTCTGCCCCACAAAGATCCGGCTCTCGGACACCAGTTTAGACAGCGGCTCGTCGAACTCGGCCCGGAGCCTGTACCACCCGTCCGTGAGCTCCACCCTCAGAGCCTGGACAAATTCAGACGAATCAACACAGGATTTAATCACAGCCAGAGCTCTTTGTAACTAAGTCGAATGACAATTGTTACAACCTTCAGAGCATCCTTCCGAGGGCCATAAGGACTGTAAATCATTTTTTTATTTATTTATGAATACTGTTCAACCCAAGTATGGGGACTTTAACAGGTGTGGGGTAAAAAGAATGCTCAAACATACAACATCAGGACTACAATACAGTAGGCATTCATAGCACAAATATTCAATATATTATCTTGCACTGAACCAAATAAATTCTCAGCATTCAACATCCATTACTTAGCAAAAATATTAGAACTACTGTTTGTCGGGCTATCTTACACATTTTCAGACGTTCTTCTGAAGGTAGGTAACAAAGATTGCAAATTAACTATCTACAGTAGACTCAGACTTTGACAGGTGGAACTCCACGACATGTATGTTTAATTCCCTGAGTCTCTGGGCGGTCATTTTGTCTCGCGATACTGACGGAAACTTCTGACACGTGGATCTTAACAATTGAAATTTTTGCTAAATGGTATACAAGTTTCTGTCCATTCACTTTGGATTTCCGCTGGGAAAGATTCAGTTTGAGGTGGTGCAGGTAGTAGGTAATTGAAGTTTAAATGAGATCTGTGCTGGAACTCTCAGCATGCAAAACACGACGCATACTATCCCACTTCTAGGCCACCTCAAAATTTTCTGGGTTCACTCCAGTTGAAAGTGTGATGAAAGCTTAACCATCCCAAAACAATTTGTGTACAAGAACACCGACAGTGTTCAGACATCAAACAAGAGTAGGCAAAGTGAACACTAATTAGCCTTTTTAAAATTTTAATCTCTAAAGAGTTCATGTCAGCTACAAGCATTGCTCTGTACAGCAGTTTGCACAAAACAAGCGATACCAAAAGAGTAGAGCTGTCCGAATATAAAAATCTTTCGAAGCAAATCGAATCGAATAGTAAAAGTTACGAATCAGATCGAATAGAATAATTTCGAATACGAATATTTTTTAATATGACAAATATTTTCTATTTTATGTGAATTAAGTGAGGACACTCAATCAAAACACAACTGGGACCTTTTTTTTTTTTTAACAAGCATAATTATGAAAAGGTTAACTTTATTGCAGTAAGAAAAATGTCACACATGTGACTAATTAAAAAAACGGATCAAATAAAAAGATCAGCCAAGAAAACACCATTCAAGGAGTGAAATCACAGAACATAAACGAAGGTACACAAGCGGAGGCGGTTTGCCACAGTCGGAGATCGCGTCGCGGACTCGTCGCGTACAAATGCAACCACGCAAACGTAAAGCGCGGTCCAAACCAACCCGCCAAACAGGAGAAAACGGGTCCCGGTCACAAATCCGGCGCGAGAGGAGTGACGTCAATGGTCACATGAACGTGACGTTTTGCAGCTCCCGCTTTGCGAGTCCAAAGTTGAAAATATTCGTCTTTTTCCGGCCCCGGAGAGAGCCGGAGAGCCCCTTCTCACGAGTGCACTAACCGGTTCTTGGGAACCCAGCAAAAGGACAGAGGGAGGCTTAAGAAGCAGTTGCCTTCGTTATATTCTCCCCTCGAAGCCACTCAAAAATCCCACAAAGGCTGCCCTTTTTCCCTCCCCGCCCGTGATGTGCACTTTACCCCTTCCCTCTCAAACTTTCTGTCTCCAACGTCCCAAGCGCTTCTCGTCCGTAAGCTTCCACACGCTTCCGAACTAAAGTGGCAGGCAGAACTTATAAAAAAAAAACGGGTTCCGCCTCTCCAATTTTTGAGTGCTCGTTTTGCGGCTTAGTTTGGACCGCCCTCAAACAAAAGTACACAAGCGGTGGCATGTCGGCAAGCCACAATACAGAGTTGAAGATTGCATCGCGCAACGGCAGCGGCCTTGTGCAATCTCTCTAAGTGGGTGAACGTAAACAGAAGTACACAAGCGGAGGCGGTTCGGCAGGTCACAACAGAGTCGGAGATTGTGCAATTGCGCCCGCGCAGCTGCACTGATCATGCGCAATCTCTTTCTGTGCGCAATAGTTCTGCCGAAAGAGGGTGCCACAAAGATGCTATAAATTAAAAATACGGCTTTTCTTTTTCGGCTGAGGGAGCAAGTCTGTCACTTTTACCAGTGGAAACGGCTAGAAATAAATAACAGAAGGAATACTGGAAAACCGATGAACCGGAAAATCGAGCGGAAAATAACACGGACGGCTAGATCCATCACGGCAACGACAGCAAGATATTGCTGCGCGCAGGGCCAAGCAAGCAACGCTCGGCCACAGGCTTCTAGAAGATTCGTGTTTATTCTTGCTCAGGACGTAACTTTTATTTTTCGTCCCATTTTCTTGTTTTCGAAAGTGCCTGTTCCTTCTCACCCCAAACGCTCGACACTCCGAATCTTCTGGGCCAAATTTTTGAGATGCTGATGCACTCTAGATGAGGAGCTGCACGGAACCTTGTCGAGTCAGTCTTGCTTTCGCTTGCTGTTACACCGCCAAATCGCCGTCTGCTTTTCTGCTGCCTCGATTCTGATTCTTTATTTTGTTTGGCACAAGTTCGCCCATTAAACTTTCACTTTGAAGCAGGACTTTCGCCGCTTCTGCTCTTGTTATTTGTGATGCTTCTGGTGGAGGTGCATGGTAGCAGAACAGGCCCTCTAAAGGCTGCACTTCACCCTCCACCAGAAGTGTCACGAATGACAAGAGCAGAAGCGGAGGAAATCCTGCCTCAAACTGAAAGTTTAATGGGCGAACTTGTGCCAAACAAAAGAAAGTATGAGCATCGAGACAGCAGAAAAGCGGGCGGCGATTTGGCAGTGCAACAGCACGCGAGAGCGAGACTGACTCGACAAGGCCCAGCGCAACTCCTTATGTAGTGTGCGTCAGCACCTTGAAAATTCGGCCCAGAAGTTTCGAGCGTCGAGCGTTCAGGGTGAGAATGAACAGGCACTTTCGAGAACAAGAAAGTAGGACGAAATAATAAAAGTTACGTCCCGAGCAAGAATAAACACGAATCTTCTAGAAGACCGTGACCGAGCGTTGTTAGCTTGGCCCTGTGCATGGCATTATAGAAATCCATGACCAAGAGTTGCTTGCTTGGCCCTCGCGCGCGCCCTAGTGCTATACGATCCAAATCTATAGCACCTTGTCTACTGTAGTGACGGTTAGTGACTGTAATCCGTGGCATTTGCGCTCACGACGATACATGTGCCATTGCAAATCGTAGTCCTTCATCAAATCTATCGCAGCAATGGCTCCGGTCATGTTTGCACCACGACCACTTCACCAACTCCACAATACAGGTATCACAGCAAGCAAAGGGCAGATCGCGCTACCGCATGCAAATAACTTTCCACTGCTCTATACGAAAGAAAAAGGCACTTAGGCTAGCCTTTTGGGTTTGCCAAGTTCGAAAGCATACTGCACAATCCGAAAACAAACTAGGAACGTGACCACGAGTTGAGACAAATCAGCAAGTTCTGCATTATTCATAGTTTTCGAATATTCAAAGACTTCGAATACTTCAAATAGTATAAGTGCGAAGCAAATTAAATAGCAAGCACTATTCACAACGTATTCAAAGTTTTCCATATTCACACACCCCTAAAAAAGAGCACAGGCTACACCAATTTTTGCAACCCGTGATCCAACGTTTTGCTGAATAACAGTTATCGTAAAGCTAGAAGCAGGAAGAACCTTGATGCGTCCTTTCATTTAAATAAAAGCAAATGAAAAATGCTTTGGCAAAAAAAAAGAAAAAACAATAAATATAAAAAATCAGCAGAACCCATCCTTTGGGAATGATTATCTACGTTAATGCGAATAGCATCAAACGGTGCGGAGTTATGCGCGTTCGTCAGGTGGCCGGCACACTCTAGATACGCCAGCCCACTCTTGAGGCGATTCTAAATTTGTTGACACTTTCACAGCCCTGCGCACGATCTCCGCAGCCCAGCACGTGCGTTTGTGTCACTTAGGAAGGCGAGCAAAGCATGCGCTATACGCACAAACACTCAAAATGGTACCGACCAGACTTTATGGCGTCTCAGCTAGTCTCAACCAACGGTACTCTAAACGGTTGTTTATATCTTTACCATAGGACGCGCTTTACAGCGCTGTCACAGCTACCGGTGCGGCGCGCGTTCCATGCACGAGGGCTCATTCCGCTCTCGTGAGGCTGAGCACGGCAGCTACATCACCCTCTCCCGAGCGCGGGAGAGGGTGAGCTAGCGGCCGTGCTCAGCCTCACGAGAGCGGAATGAGCCCTCGTGCATGGAACGCGCGCGCACCGGTAGCTGTGACAGCGCTGTAAAGCGCGTCCTATGGTAAAGATATAAACAACCGTTTAGAGTGCGTTGAATGACTGCCTTCATAGCTCTGTGGTTAGCGCGTCTGCCTGCTGATCAAAGGGTCAACGGTTCGAATCCCAGCCGGCGCCGGTCTTTTTTATTTATTTATCGACCCGCGGCGTAAGAGGTTAGATAGCCAGATAGATAGATAGATAGATACATAGACGAAAAGTGCGTGAAGTATCCAAAGAATGCTATTCGCATTAATATGATGCAATTTTGGCGGCTTACGTTTTCTTCTCGACTGATCCCAGACACGCACAGGATCAATGTGCCGCCCGCGATGTCGTCCCTCTCAAGGATCTTTCGAAGGGCTGACCTGAAAATTGCAGCAAGGGAGGTCACCACTCCAAAAAGGCCCCCGGAAGGCAAAAAGGCCCCCGGAAGGCAGTCGAGTACTACTAAGGACAGGCGTCATAAGTAGGGCTCCGTGTTTTCGGATAAATCCGAAAAACTTCGAAAAACACCCACCGGTAAAATTTTTGGCAATTCGGATTTATCCAATAAACTCCGAATTGTTCAGTGCCCATGCCACCCCACAAAAAAAAAAAAAAAGAGTAATTTTTTTTTAGCAATTTGTGCATTTAAAAATAATAGTCCTGGGAAAATGACACCATAATTATCTTTCAAGCCTCGGACCGTTGTCAAAAGGGGGTCTTGCGACGTGTTTCGTCAAGGTTGGTTCAGGGAAATAGGTCATCGTACCATTCGTGTCACGACAAAAAGCCACTCTTTTGGTTTCCAGTTTGGGCCATGGGATTTCGGATTTAGAGAAAGGAGTGGGTATGTTTCTGGGGGTAACCGTGAAAGCTATGGACCATAGAGATTGTATAAAATAGAGAAGAGGGGCAGTTGAAACTTCTCTATTACATCCTTAACCACTCCACCTCGCGCGGCCGCGGGATAGATTGATGGGATGACTACGAGCTTCCTTGGGCTACCTCCGGCAGTTTATTCATTTTAAGGTATCGACGTTTATCGAAGCCACACTTGTGTGCAACTTTTGTCGTGGGACAAATTAGTCTTGCCAATGACACCGACGCCAAATTCAACTGAAGAAATCTTAATTGATACAAGTGCATTTTATTCTTTAGCCGGCATACGTTGGCATCCGGTTATTATTTATTATTTTTAATAGGAAATACTGCAAAATTAATCTCCGAATTTCGGAGATTTGGGGATTTACGAAAAATAAACTCCGATAAACACCGAACTTTTGCTTAAAAATAAACTCCGAAAAACACCCTCCGAATTTCACGAAAAATAAACTCCGAAAACACGGAGCCCTAGTCATAAGACAACCTAGCCTAGTACTAACAACTAACAACTGCAGCAATGCTACATAACAATATTTTATTAAAATCCTAGTCATAACTAGGGTTCAGTGTTCTTGACACATTCTCGAAAATTAACTGCCAAGACTTTTATAATAATCGGGGTAAACCACAAAACCCTGAATTGGAGGTCTCCTCGAACAAGAAAACACCAGCTTCGCTGGCAAAAGTCTTCAACTACAGCTCTCCTTTGCGCCGACTTGGAACACAGCCAGCACTGAACTGCCTGCAAGGCTGCTTCTATCTTCAGGAAACAGATCTTTATCTTGTTTCCCTACCTTACTGGTACCAAGACAATTTCCAAGCATCCGGACCACCTAAATGCTTCCTCGAGGTTGGGGCACCCTACACAGATGTCCAGTTTTCTTCGACAGAAGCTCCAATAAACACAGATTCTTTTTTTTTGTCTTACACCGAAAAGCGCAGGATCTCCAAAACAACATAAACCACAAAAAGAAAAGAAAAAAAAAAACACCCCGAATCCAAAGAAAAATGAACCCTGAAAACAAGGAATCATAGTTAAAACACACTACAGTTACCGAAAAAAAAAAAAAGAGCACACTCGAGCTTCTGGAAATCACCGTTTCCTCGAAGCATGCAGCAAAATAATAAAAGAAGTTTGTACCTGGTGCTGTGGTCGATCTCGACGTCGTACCTGTACTTCATTTGGAGCATGACGTTATCGGGCGTCAGGGACCTAACGACAAAATGGAGGAGTGACAGACATCCGGGAAAACGAGACCAACATACCTAGACGCGTGCGGCCATTGCCTGAGCACTAAGCTTCAAAGCACGAGACTTTTGCTGGTTCAAGCTTGGAAAATCTATAGTTTCGTCCAATTCGGACACACCCTACCGTAAAATACCGGGCAAGCGCCCACTCAAACTTTGGAGATAATCGCAAAAAAATGGGGGATGGGAGCTTTTCCGGTCATCAATTTACATATAAATGTACTGTGCGTATTTTAATGCGAATAGCATTCTTTGGATACTTCACGCACTTTTCGTCTATGTATCTATCTATCTATCTATCTATCTATCTATCTGGCTATCTAACCTCTTACGCCGCGGGTCGATAAATAAATAAAAAAGACCGGCGCCGGCTGGGATTCGAACCGTTGACCCTTTGATCAGCAGGCAGACGCGCTAACCACAGAGCTATGAAGGCAGTCATTCAACGCACTCTAAACAGTTGTTTATATCTTTACCATAGACGCGCTTAAGCGCTGTCACAGCTACGGTGCGCGCGCGTTCCATGCACGAGGCTCATCCGCTCTCGTGAGGCTTAGCACGGCCGCTAGCTCACCCTCTCCCCGCGCTCGGGAGAGGGTGATGTAGCGGCCGTGCTCAGCCTCACGAGAGCGGAATGAGCCCTCGTGCATGGAACGCGCGCGCACCGGTAGCTGTGACAGCGCTGTAAAGCGCGTCCTATGGCAAAGATATAAACAACCGTTTAGAGTACCGTTGGTTGAGACTAGCTGAGACGCCAGAAAGTCTGGTCGGTACCATTTTGAGTGTTTGTGCGTATGGCGCGTGCTTTGCTCGCCTTCCTAAGTGACACAAACGCACGTGCTGGGCTGCGGAGATCGTGCGCAGGGCTGTGAAAGTGTCAACAAATTTAGAATCGCCTCAAGAGTGGGCTGGCGTATCTAGAGTGTGCCGGCCACCTGACGAACGCGCATAACTCCGCACCGTTTGATGCTATTCGCATTAACGTAGATAATCATTCCCAAAGGATGGGTTCTGCTGATTTTCTCAGATCTTACAGATTTGGCAATAGGCGCTTAATGTGGAATGGGCGGATGCGACGGTATTCTATGGTATATATTGGTTGGTTTCAATTCATCACAGCGAACTTTTTATTAATGCTCCGTAGCCAACGAGATTGTGGCATCAGAAGGTAACAATGCAGAAGAATGAATCATGAAGCAAACGTGAACATGAACATGCCACAACATGCGTTCCTTAGGCCATCAGTGACTAGAATAAAATAAACATTGAGATTGAAGTTCAGCACGCATACAGTCTAACCCATTTATAACAAACTCAAATATAGCAAATTATTGTTTATATTGAACGCCCAAATGTTTCAAAATAAATATGCATGTAAAAAGTACATTTATAACAAACAGTTGGATGGCTATATCAAACTTTGTCACCATGTGCGGCCTTTCAAAAATGTGCCAATGCCCGTCCCCTAACAAGTCCTTTCTAAAAAAAAAAAGAAAAAACCTTGGAGCATAAAATTTCCAAACCACAAGCCGCAAAGAAAGATAGCATAGTCAGACATACAGAAGGGTAGATGAGAGATAGGCTGAAAGGACTGACTCGATGCGCCCTTGGGAGGGTGGGGATTTCCCAACATCCTGTTCTTTCTTAACGATCCGATCTGCTGCAGGACCTAGAAATCATACCCCCTCCCCAAGCACCAAGCACACTGCACGGCAAAGATTCAAAAGTCGCGACCTGTCTCCCGGCGTAAACCGGCGTGCCCAAATTCGTGAAATGCGCACTCGTTTTTTTCCCATGCCATCCATCTTGAAGCCTACCGTAAAACACCGCGGAAGCACCCACTTCGTTCAAGAGCCCACTATTAACATGTCCCAAACTTAGGAATTCTGCAAATTATATGTTGAGCATCCGATTTGACTGGACAAGTGCCCATGTCTAGATTAGCCCAGTTTTCAGAGAAAGTGGGGTCGGTGCTTTATCCGGTATTTTGACGGCGGTCGATCAGCACCTGTTTCCATGCACGCTTTGTTGGCAGCTTACATTTTGTTTGAACGCACGTGTGCGTTCTATACATGTGGCACGGCATTCTAAAACCCGCCTCGGTACCTTTTTTGCAGCAAAGCAGGCCCCGCAACACAATAAATTAATTTGCCTCTGCGCCCCTTTAAACAAGTGGAAGCTTGTGCCCTTCAGCATCATCAGGGACAAGCTAAGGGGCACAGACTTGTCTCTGATGTCTCTAATCTTCATTTTTCTTTGAAAGGCGGAGTGTGGTTTCTGATAGCTGCGCAACCGCATTAGGTATGTTGTGGACTTTGTAGAGTCCACGAGTCCACTGGTTTACGCTGGTGTGCCGAAAGGTAAAGCACATGCGGCGTGCGCTGTGCTTTTGTTGCTTGACCGGCGATCTAGGTTTGCAGCGCCTTCTGTAGGCACTGCTCTTTCATTTCGCGCCCTGCCCACACTAAGCATAAGACATTTGTGCACAATCTAACGGTTTTTCTTCCGATTCCGGCACCTTGAAAGAAAAATTATGTCTCGTTATTGCAATGCAACTCTAAGCCCAGACGGGAAAACATAGTCATATCCAAACGTTTCATCGCTCGTTCCAGACCGACGCGCATTTCATCGTTTCCTAAGCAGCAAGAGGACGAATGATCTCCACCTCCCGCGCAAGTTCGGGTGCTCCAGTTCAGAGGACGTTTTTGCGGAATTAACTGTTGTACAAAAGTTGCTTATCGTCCTCTGAACTGGTAGGGGACCCCTGCGGGCGGCCCGAGGTCCGGCTACGCCGAATCACAACCGGCTGTGCATGGACACCGTATTGTTTGGCCCGCTTCAGGCGCTGCTGCCAGAACATGCAATATAGCGACCGGTGTAATTCGACCTCTACATCGCCACCTCAAGCCAATCAAACCGCCGGGCCACATCCCGATACTTCCATTAACACCCAGTCCTCAGCGCATCTCGCCACCCTGCGCCACTCTGCTCTGGGAGTGCCCGGCAAGGCGAAAGGAGAGGGACATAGCACTCGCGTGCAGCTCGGTCCACCCCACAAATAACATTCGAGGCCTGGACGGCACCGACAGGCCCCACAGACGTCAAGAGGCGGGTCTTCAACTCACTCTGGCTTACGTGAGGACGGCCGGTCTGGCACGCACCTTCTGTAAGCCCTCTCCCCTCCCACCCCTCTCCTGCTCCTGCATCCTCATACCCTTCCCCTTCACGACAAGGCATGAAACCGTCGCGTCGCATTCCTTCTAAATATGAATAAAACGTATCCAACAACAACCACTTATTGTCCTATCTATAAGCCCGCCGATCACGTTACAGTTAGTTTTTTTCTTTCAGATTGTAGACCTTTTCATGCGGACACCAAGGCCATGTAACAAGTAGTGTCTGTTGTACATTCTGTGCTACATTGTGTATTTCGAACTCCCGTTCTTCACTTTATGCGAGTTTTGATACAACGAACTACCACGCTATATGGAACTAATTATTCCGTCCGACAGGGGCTGTTATAAACAGGTTTGACTGTACACCTAGCTACCAGACTTTGCCTCGAATTCTGCACCGTAAACATCCTTTTTGGGCCTACGGGTATACGTCAGAAGCCTGTAGGTGCCCTAGACATTTCCACAATTAATGATATAAACTGCAAGAACTGTAAAAACAAAGACAAGGAGGGAAGGAAAAACAACCTTTCAGCCTTTCCACTTTGGTGAAGAAGGAAAAGCAGCGGGAGCCGTGCCATGTGCCGCCATCTATAAGCAACAGCGGCAACTCAGACAACCGGCAAGCCGAGTTGCCGCCGTCGCTGATAGATGGCAGTAGCTGTCCAGAGGTTTGTGTCAAGATTTATTTGACCACGGACACGAAACTGGGGAAACTAGCCCTCAACAGCTCCCCTGTAAAAAAAGGTGCCTCTCACCTCCCCGCAAAGACGTGTGGACCGTGTTGTTCCAAGGAGGCCAGCTTCCAGACCATCCACCGGTAATGGTTGTCAAACCACTCCCGAGATATCAGGCTCGAATCCACACCCGGAACGCCCAAGAATGCGCTAAAGGAGAAAGTTTAAAAAAGAAAGAAAAAGAAATTGCAGCTTTTTGCTACAGCGTGCAAAGAATTGACAGTAATGAAGCTGCTACTGCCTTAGTAACACCGGCATTTATGCAAGTACACTTTTTATTTACTCAATCACACACAACACAGGCCCGTGGTCACTGAAGCATGTAGGAAAGCAAACACAGCACACATGAATCAATATCGCTGCCTAAGCCTATAGCTCGAGAGAGGTACCGTTACAAGTGGTAAGTTGCTTTACAATCAATATTACACGTAAATCAAGTTCTATGGGGAGGTAGGTGTAGCAGCAATCCCCGCAAACTGTAGAAGACACTGCCACCTGGCAAAGCCAAAGTGCCCACTTTGCACGGTGAATCACGGGGCAGCGCACGCATCAGCGCACGTGAAACAAAGTATTCTGCCTGGCTACAATGACGCCGCCAAGAATGCAGCTGAGAACTTCCTGCAACAGCTATAGTTGTAAAAAGAAATTGCAGAGCCCTTCCACTTCACGTGGAGATGAAGCTGTTATCTTTACGACGTCTAGGACGATGCCTAGAGGACAACGTCAAGGAGGACCTCAAGAACAACTTATGAGACGACCCTCGAGGACGCACACCTAAGGACGACGTCTAGGATGACCTCAAGGACGTCTACGACGACTTCGAGGACGACGTCTGGGACGACCTCAAGGACGTCTAGGACGACCTCGAGGACGACGTGTCTAGGACAACCTCAGGATGACTTCTAGGACAACCTCGAGGACGACGCCTAGGAAGACCTCGAGGACCGACTTCTAGAACGCCGCCTAGAGGACGACCTCCTTCGTACGACCTCTCGTCAGCTTCTAGGACGACTTCTAGGATGACGCCTAGACGACCTCTCGGACTACTTCTAGGACTTCGACCTCTCGGACGACTTCTAGGACGATGCTCTAGATATGATAACAAGGGATCAGGACCTCACATTATCTAATAATGCCAAGGAAGGCTGACTCACACTGGTTGCCCTCTTTTTTCGTATTTATTCATACTTGACCCCTCTTTTTGTTTTTATTTATTCATACTTGCCACGACCAATGGGGAGTTTTCTGTCGACATGTGAGAACACATTTTTTCCCCCGACCCTAGCGTACACAGCCTCGCTCTAAAAAGAAAGATGACGGAGACAAGGAGATGAGAAACTCCAGACTTCTAATGTACTTAGCAAACCGGTATCTCCACTACTATACTCAATCTACAAACATCTGCAGTGCTGAAAAGGCATGGGAACAAGCACGTGACTTTGAAAAAATGCCTTCCATGCACGAGTTCTCGTACAGCCTGAAGCACTCTGCCGAGGAGCTAGAAGCTCACGTGCGTGTGCTCTGCTGTTTTTACTCCAGACATTTGTGGGAAATAAAACATACTGTGTCAGGCACTTAAAAAAAAAAAAAAAAAAAAAAGATGGCATAGTCGCGATGTTCTGAAACAGCTGCTGTAAACCGTGTGCGGTAGATCGCCACAAATCTTTGTCCTAGTGACTTATGTCGCTGGGAAGGTCCGCGCAGCAGCGCGCGGGGGCGGGGGGGGCGGTCCGCCCCGGGTGCAGCGCTGACAGGGGGCGGCGGGCCGAGAGCGGGGGCGGGGGGGAGCCGTGTGTCCACGTCCAGAGAGGGGTTAATAACATGGGTGGCTGACGTCCCCAAAGCTGCTGACCTCAACATTTTCATCATCCCAGGAACTGGGTTCATCACTGCAACATCCAAATTTCAATCTCAAATTTCGCAAATTTCATGATTTGCCTACAATTCGCGTAAAATGGAGTCCACGTTACCAATTCCGGTAAAATGTAAATACATTGGAATCTATATTGAGATCCTCACCGCGTCATGGAAATTAGAACAAACAAATCTTATTTAGAAACTACAAGCTTTGACCTACATTGCAAACTATTGAGCCAGCGAAAAAATAAGCCTTTAACAGTATTTCTTTTTCTGGACTGCTGCTCAGTCGGTCACTCACTCTGTTTGAGATCTTGTTGCCCACCTGTAAAGTTCGCTCTTGCCGAGCCTGGATTGACCTGGCGAGAGCTGCACCGTCGCGCTCGTCTCCCAAAATGATGAGCGCGTCGTGGGAGGGGGAGCGTTGAACTCAAAATTCGCCGCGGTGATGGAGTTGATGGAAGCAGACGCCCGATACACCAAAGGCCGCAAGCGGGAAGACGAAGCGGTCTCTTTTAGATACAAGCAACATGACCGGTAAGATACTGCTTTGCGGAAGAT